>JAQGAO010001337.1:0-25083 GCA_034697705.1 Ommatoiulus sabulosus
GCAAAACATTCAGGAAAACACTAGACCCCACGTGCATGTTCTCCATACAAAAAACAGCAACAGAGCCCCCACCAGTTGGTGGTGAAATTCTAACCAGCATTGTTTGAAAATGATAACTTGTGTTTCTTGGTCGTGTGTTGGTTTAAAAATTCGTTATTGTTTCCGACCACTTGAAAATGTTTCCTTTTGTTCATATTTTGTAACAACGACACATCTTAATTTACTATAGTTAAAGCTAAGAGAGTAGTGTTACTTTACTGAAAGAAAACGTGCCTTATCTCAACCTGAAAAATGTTGAGTTTTGCCATTTTTGAGCTGGGGTGCAATATCAACTTCAATTACCGCTGAAATCGAGTCCTAAAGTAAGCACGCAGAGGCTTGTTTGCCGCTTATTAAAATAAATAATTAGATTTTATGAATATGTGTTATTATTAACATTATTTGAATTTCGAAATTTTAATTGTGCATTCAAGATTTTCCAATACATGGGCTTATCTGAAAATAATTAGGTGGTGTGTTACCTCAACCAATTTTAATTTCACTACCGCTCAACGTTTCGGCCCATTGAATGACCTTCATCAGAAGCTGAATGTCATAATTAAGATTACAATAAAAAAAAACAGGAACACCAATTTGAAACACAGGCAATCATTTGGAAAATAATATACCTACCTGGTAAGTTATAAACCGAACTAAAAAACTACACTAGTTCTAATGGACACAAAGAAACCATGTGTGTCACTATATGAAATTACCCATATGAAATTAGAACAAAAACAACAAAATATGTTTTAAAGATTTGTTAAGAATAATTGTTAAGATTGTGTTAAGTAAGCTGTATATATTATGTAAATAATTGTTAAGATTTTTAAATATCTTAACTAATAAACTAAAATAAAAATTGATTAAGAAATGAGTCTCACGACTAAATTTTCATCATTTTCCAACCACTTGAAGAAAAGAAAAGAATCAATTTTGATCTGAAGATAACAAACTCTCATGATCTTGTCCCACATTGCAGTGGTTGAAAAAAGTCCATCATGGTTTACAAATTTCAACCTTAAATAGACTGGATTTTTATGCATTTCAATTTTCATTGAAATGTCGTTACATAAAATTAGAACTGAAACAAAAAACAAAAAAATGTCCAATCTGGGGTTCACGGCATTTTTTATTTTTAAATATCCTAACTGATAAATTGAAATAAAAATTGGTTGAGGTATGAGTTTCACGACTTAATTTTCATCATTTTCCAACTACTTGAAGACAAGCAAAGAATCAATTTCGATCTGAAGATACCAAACTCTCATGATCTGGTCCCACATTGCAGTGGTTGAAAAAGTCCATCATGGTTAAGCAATTTCAAGCTCAAATAGACTGGGTTTTGATTCATTTCATTTTCCATTGAAATGTGTCTCTGAGTACAGTAATGTACAAGTATACGTCCTATCATTTTGGTCTCTCGACGCTGGCTAAATCTCGATACGATCGTCGCAAGTCGTTGCATGCATTACATTTTGATATCTGGATCGTGTCCATGTCCTGTATGCATTTGTATGCTACACGACAGCTGTGGAAATACTTAAGAGGCAAGGATGGAAAAAGTGGTTCAACACTTGATTCACTGGCGCCAATCTATTGCAGCCAGTATCGGCCTGTATAGAAGAAATATGTGTATAAAAATGAAAGTGGGTAGAGGCATGGGCTATAAATGCACATAGAAAGCAGATTGGATTTTATCATACGCAGCAATAAAATTTATATTTTCCATTAAATGCAAATCCACGGGAAATCGTTTAGTGCGGCAGACCAATGTTTTGATTGGACAGATTTGGAGATATGGCATCATATACATGTACATGTACAGTCAACGTGGGTATGTGATCATGCAGAAAGTATTTGATATACAAAAAAGGACTATAAATGTCAAGCCAGGACAAGCAATATTTTAGATTTAAACTCATTTTTCAAAAAGAAGATTACAGCATTTGAAAGAAATTTTCAACTCAGATATGCAGATCTTACCCGCAGTCCAAGACTGCCAGAAAACCCGTTAAAATGTACTAATCAATGCAGTCGAAACTCGATCGCTAAGACAAATTTGATATCCAAAAAGACCATAAATGTCATATTTTAGATTTAAACTATTTTTCAAAAAGAAGATTACAACATTTGAAAGAATTTTTCAAATCTGACATGCAGATTTAATTCGCAGTCCAAGACTGCCAAAAAACCCGCCATCATTTAATATCAATACAGTGGAACCTCGTTAAAAAAAATCTCAAGAGATGTCAACATTTGTTTGATTAAACCGTATTCGCATTATGACATTAACAATAATAACTAAAGTTTCATCGAAGTTTGTATAAAATCCTGTACCATACACACGTGCATATGAATAGGAAGGGCCGGCCACTTTTATCGGGGAATTCCTTGCTATAACGTACATGCATATTTTTTTCATATTGTGCAAAGTTTAACATAGCGCGATTTCTCGGGAACTCGAAAAGTCATTCGTTATAGTCGAAAATTTGTAATATCTGAATTCGGAATTCGCATTAAACGAAAAAATTAACATTATTACGACGGGGACTGGCAATGAGTTCGTAATATCAGAAATTCGTATAAGCGAGTTCTTCTGCAAAGAAGCCTGTTCCGACCAGATCCTGCGAATTTCTTTTTGAAATATTTCAAATTTAATTATTAATATGACGTCGCTTATGAAAATTATTTGTAAACAAAAGATCATTCTAAAGGCCTATAGTGTTTGCGTTGACTTTAATGGTTAATGTTTAAATAGGCCTACAACTGATATTTTTTGATTTCTAATTCAAAGTCGTTTCAGAAAGTATTGTATGTCCTAGGTTTGGAGAAAATATTATGCGTGTAATATTTATTGGTGATCTGCTGAAACACGTCAAATGTGTTTATTTAAATTTTATGCAAAACTGGGGACAAGTTGAGGCAACATCCCTCAGCAGAATTTTGTATTGTTTCATTCATGGCACTAGTATTTCACGTGGGTGACTGCAAGCAGCTATTGGTATAAGTGCATGGCTTAGCGTTTGCTACCATTGGGCACAGCTGTGACGTCATTAGCATTTCTGCCCACCATAAGGGCTTTGGATATAAAATCGATACAGTCATTTTGAAAACATATCAACTGTATTGACTTCTAGGAAATTCGTGAAGGGACTACCATTAAATCACCTAGCCTAGACATACTGTAAGTCTTGTTGTTCCTCACTTATACGATACTGTTGATAGGTGCATGAATAGGACACAAAACCTACAGTATAGTGTAACCTAAGTTGTTTTGAATTTTTTTAAAAAGTTGGAATAGATGTTTAAGCCTTCAGGCGATGTTCACACAAACATGACGTCACAAACGTGGTCGTCTTAAAAACCATCCAAAATATTAATCTCCGGAATAGCTCGAAATAACATCTCTCTTCATGTATTGCGGTTTTCACAATGTTGTACAGAGATTTCAAGATGTCCCTGATTTTAACGTCATTTTTTTATCCAAAAATGACGTCATTTTTTTATGAAATAGGCGTCCTTTTTTGGTCAAAAAGACGTCATTTTTTTGTCAACTTGCTACGTGGGTAAACGCTACACCTTTGATGTTAAACATAGGGAATTTACTTCATTAGATATGAAGTATTATTATTTACGAATATTGCATATTTTAAGGAGTAAAATTCATGATTTTTAGTATTTTTGGTGTCAGGATTTAGCGTCAACTTCAAATGAAGATGGTGTTCCATACCACAGGTGCTTATCAGCTTAAACTTTCAATGAATGACATCATCAATTAAAATTCTGATGATCTCATCCAGTACACGTCTGATTATGACATTTGTAAAACATTATTAGTGACGTCTATTATACGTTTTTTGATGATTGCGTCATTCATATAATTCTGATGATTACATCATTAATAAACATTCTGATGATGCCATCATTCATAGACGTCATTTGTTAAATTATGATGATGCTACTATTCCTTAAATACTGATGATGGCGTCTTCATTTACAATGCAGCCCCAGATGTAGTACTCCGGTGTCTTTTTCGATGGTAAAAAAATGGAACATGAAGCATTGTCATGGATAAAGAAAAATTAGTGACTTTTTTTTAGAATCTCTGACAAATAATATTTAGTGCAAATTGAAATTTTTGGTTTTTTAATGTCAATGCCATTTCCATTTACGAACTTGGTTGTGATCCCTAAAGAGGAACTTTCGTTGCTAATTGTTGCCAGTTGTTTCTGGAAACATAAACTTATGTAAACAATTTAAGTACACAATCTATGTACAAAATTCATGTGAAACATTTTGTGCAAACAACTGACATCAATTAGCAACAAATGTTTCCTCCAGTGCGGACGTAGCTTAAACAATCTATTTAAAAAAATCATGTGAAACATTTTGTGCACAAAAACTTGACATCAATTAGCAACAAATGTTTCCTCCAGTGTTAACGCAGCTTTAGTGTTGTAAATTAGCACGCATCGACATCAGGTCCTTGCAGAGACCAAAAACAACCAAAAGCAAAACTGATAATTTACAAAATTCGTAATTGAAACCAGAACAAACATGACATGGGACATTGGGACCAACAATCATCAATCTGAATGGTACAGTGAAATGCAGGCGCGCAGGCACAGCACCCCAATCTCGATAATTCGCACGCATGATCTAACGCATATCGATTCTGTGGTTTCCGGTAATGGCCCCGGTAATATATTCGTTTTAACAGCACGAGTAGTGCGAGAATTGTTTAATCAATTCATTGTCGATTTCCTTCTGTCGTCAATGGGCCCTCGTGCATTTGCCCCATATTGCCTTTTTTTATTTCAGCGTGCGTGTCGATGATCTATTCGGTAATTTAGCTCTTGTAGGTTGTAATATGACCGTTTGTAAATGCTGGAGCGTATTACCGGGGGCCTCGATGGACGCTCTGCAAGAGGAGGCGCTGCAGGCACGCGTTTCAAGAATTGCGCTGTGACGCGTACGCATGAAACAGGATTACTTCGCGTCAGCTGGGACTGAGTACTCCTTCGAGGGGACGTTTTGCCGTCACGAGTGGGCCAGTTATTTGTTATAATAATGTGTATGCCTAGCTTTTTTTCAATTTCGGTTTACTCCCATCGCCCGCTTTCAGGGCTTTGTGCACCCATGCATTGAACAAGTGAAAAGTGAGCCCATTTGTGGGAAAGTTATGGACAATCATTGCGAGGAAAAAGCAAACAAAATATACACTGCTGCTGGGCGCAACTCGCCGGAAAAAAATAAATAAAAAAAACGTAATTGAACGAATGTTCGGAATGGCGACATTACAAGTGCCATACAGCAAGAAGTTTGAAATCATTAGCTGAATCGAGAAATACAGTGGAACTTCAATAAGAATTCGTTTTTATAAGAATTTCTGATAGATACGAACTCATTTTCAGTTCCCGTCCAAGGGCACGAACGAATTACAGTAAAACCTGGAAAAGTGACCACCTTTGAATGGTGACCACCTGCTTATCTTCACCACTTTTTAGTGTATTGTTTTTTCTATAGCGTACATTTCTGCATAAAAATTCTCCGTATAGTGACCAGTAACCACCTGTCTATTGTGTACAGTGACCAGTGTGTGTTGTCTATTTTTCAATTTTTACATTGTTAAAGTTCTTTAAAAAGTGACCAGGTAACAGATAAGTCACATTACATCTTTCTTTAACTACATTTTACTACATTTTTTACAGTCTACATGAATAAGTACAGTGTACATGTTCATTATTTTAATGTAATTCACGCATTCTTTGTATAGTGACCACCTATGTACAGTGACCAACATAGCATTTTTTTTAGGTCACTCTTAACAGGTTTTACTGTATGTTAATTTTTTTTCGTTTATAAGACGCATTCCGAAATCGGATATTACAATTTTTCGGCGAAAACGAATGAATTTACAGTTCCCCCTAGCATTCGCGCTTAATTCGCGTTAAAACGAACTTTCGACAATGGACCTTATGCAGAGTTACGTATGGGGCTACATCACGTGACCTTTTCATCGAATCAACTACTAAATTAACTAAAAGAACGGTAACGTGCGATTTTCGTCAATGGAATTAATGAAATGTCACGTGATATATGCATGCTGACGAAATCTGCATAAGGTCCATACGAAAAAAGGTAATTATCACGGGTAATACCTTGATAAAAGTTGCAGCACATTCCCATTTATGTACGCGGGGTAAAATTTCATACAAATATCGATGAAACTTTGGTTCTTATCATTGAAAATTCATGAAATTATGTCTTGTTTAACTTCTGGTAATGCGAACTAAGGTATAAACGTACAAATGTTGACGTCCTTTGAGATTCGTTTTAACGAGGTTCGACTGTAGTTTATTTACTAGACGAAACTGCGTCGCTTTTAAAAATATCGCATCTTAAGTCCTGCAACATGAATAATCAGTATCAAGAAAATCAGACAGGAGCTTTGCGAATCGCAGTTTGGCAGACGTGAAGTCACGTGCGGTTAATCGTGGTTAATCGACACGCTAATACAGGAGTTTAAAAGATTCCCTCGAGATTATCGCTGTTCTCAAACCAATTAAAATTTATCATTCTTTTTACGCACGTGACTTCACGATTGTCAAAGTGCGATTCGCAAAGCTTCTATTTGAGCAGGCCTAATACTGTATGTTTAGCACAACTTGGGTTTGTGTTGCGGGTATAGGCTTCATGATATGTTCATATGTAACAGTCGAATGTATAATGTAAACATAACCCATTTCATAGCCTACTATTAATTAAAATACTTTACTTGTGATATCTCTTTATTTATGGTGGATTGGTGGTAAATCAAAGGGAAATTCACAAATTCAATAATTTCAACTTTTTCATGCAAGTAGCATCCTTTTTACAATGCTGCACAGCACATGCATATCTACAACAGAGAACACTTGTTAAAAACACAATACGAAATTAAGAGTAAACAATAGAATCCAGCTATATATATATATAAGTTAAGTAATTTTGCACTGTACTTTATACTCGCACTTATACTTGACCGCAGCATTTACTCTTTTATAATAGTGTGAATGTGTGATGGCACTGGCCAGCACAAACTTTGTAAAATTGTAACGTTAAATCATCTTTTCTTGCCAATATGAATTTTAGCAACGGTTGCTACATTTACAAACTGCCAAACAGAGGTATAATGTTTGTTTACTATATATCATTTTAAAGACCTTACATAAAAGTAACCTCCATTTTTTGCCAATATATCACCCACTTGGCGTGTAGGGATGGGCCCTTTAAAACTGACCCAGCGTTGGCAGCCGTGAATGGTTTCCTCGTGATATTAAATAACCTGAGCAAATATAACACGAGGAAACAATTTGCTGTTAATGTGTCCATAGTCAAGGAAGGGGTCAACAATCGAGGCCCCTCTTTGAGCCTTTAAAAACACTTTTAGAAAGTCAATAAACTGCGTGTATGGCTATGTCGAGTTCTGGTACGAGGTTTCATGTCAAACCTCTTGCAACCCACGACGTGGACATCGTATGCTACAGTAGTGGCAAAACCCAGATGGTGGGCAGACGACTAGACCCATATACATTTCCGAAGAGAAACAAAAATGGCAGTGGCAGATTACTTGAGCAAACATGTGTTAAGTGCTACCGAAATTGCCATCAAATAATGTATATTCTTTCAAGTTAGCTCGTGTTTACCGAATATGTGGCCCGCGATCATGGTTACCTATATCATTTGTTTGCTGTCACTGCAGTATAGTGAGTACACAGCGGAACTGGAAGTAAATTTACCCTCGAGAATAGCAATTGGAAATCGCTTTTTCAAGTCGTGTCAAAATGGGGCCCCAGGACGGAGGGACGGGGAAACCTATGACCTCCATAGGGAATGAGGCAGTCAAAAAGGGCTGTCGTTTGAAATTTCAGCACATTTTCGACAAATTGAGCATGCGTCACAATGATGTTCTTTTGTAAAATGCAGCTGTAGTATATCAACATAGGTTATAGTATTTTAAAATTCATACTAGTAGTAAAGTGCGGACCTATTCTATTACCATTAGCTCGATTTCAAGTTGCATGGATTGGATGTGACATTCTGTTGCTTCCATGCATTTCTTCCCAGTACAGTCGACGAATCTCAAGGGGTGTCAAAATTTTCTCGTTTAAACCGTAGTTCGTATTATCAGAAGTCAGATAAAACATGACTGCAACAATACGAACTAAAATTTCAACAAAGTATATGGATGAAATCCTACCTCACGTATATGAATGGGAAGGTGCTGCAACTTTAATCAAGGAATTATCCATTATAACTTAACTATTTTCATACTGTCTGAATTAAGTTCGTCTAAACGTAACATAGCGCGAATGCTTGGAAACTCAAAAATTCATTTTTTTTAGCCGAAAACTTGTATTATCCGAATTCGGAATTCGTCTTAAGCGAAGAAATTATACCATCATTCGTCCATTATCCTATGACGGGGACTAGAAATGACTTTCTATGATCTGAAATTCGCATAAAGCGAGTTTTTCATAATGAGATTCCTCTGTATTCAAAATTCCTCTCATTTCTATTTACTGCTCAATTTCATAAAATAAAAAATATTTAATATGACATAATATATAGATAATTATATGGCTTGCTTTTAAGCTTATAAATATATCCTCAACATATATTAGAGGATTGTGTAAGATTTATAAATGTACGTAATTTCACAATTGATGTGGTATGGTTTACTATGGAACAACCCAGAAATCATTGCATGTTATTTAGTGCTAATACTCAGAGAACGTGATTGAGTTAGTGAAGAATGTTAAATCTGATATTTTAGAAATATTGAAACTAATTCCTGAATTTGCGTGAAATTTAGTTATAATTTGTTTAGCTCTTAAACTCTTTAGACTATACTGCGTACAGGTACTGCCATCATGATAACATACATGTATTTTCTTCCAAACTGCATGTGAAATATTTTTATTTAAATACTATGTAACAATCTGCTTTGCAACCTTCAAAGCACTAGAATAACTAAAGAATTTTGATATTCCAGTATCTGCATGTATAGCTCGCAAGAGCAGGCAAGTACGAAATGTCGATGAAAGGGCGTGAGCATCAACTAATGTGCATCTGCCTACAAACGGTGGCCATTGGTGCGATATATCTTCAATTAGGGCATGCCTAACCAATCATTTGTCAATTCGTTATACGCAATATCGTGAATGAAAACGGCTATAACGATAACGAGCGAGTTATATTTGATAGAGCCCAAAGACCCCTTTTATTCATTTCCGATGAATGGCACATCTAGATGTAATGGCATTCATATAAAGCACAAAAAGTAATAATTATAGAAATTGCTCCATCTGTTCAGATTTCAATCGATTTTCCTCCGCGGCAAATTGCCTTTTTTCTGCGAATTTAATCGCGATTTCTTTTCCCCGAGACCTCCGCATAATGGGTCTCATAAATTTTATTTCCGAATACAGTCGGATATAAAAACGTTGCTTATTCTAATGGTTTTCTGGGTCTCATTGGCTCCGAGCCATTCGACTTGGCTTTGCTCAACTTTTTAAGTGACTTGGATTTCGTATTCAATGCAAATTTTCTCAATTAAGTGGGCTCATTGATACTAGTTTTCAAACAGGGGTGAAACAATTTCAGTAATCGCTGCTGAGCGCAGCTTGTGACAACGACTCATATTAAAGGTGCTTGGCTTAGGAGGGTCATTAGGCTTTAGCTAATGCGTCTAATGCATCTACGTGAACAGTTTAAATTGTGAAAATTGTCGGGGATTTTATTGGCAAGATGTGCCTTTTGCAGGCTATACACGCCATGGAGACTTTGAAGCGAAGAAAATATGCTAGTGCCGTTCAGGGCTGCACTAAGATCATTTGCACGGCCATTAAAGTTCATAGTTTAGCCATATTTCTAAATGAGTTCGTTTTATTGCTAGTTTTTTCCACATTTCTCGTTGGATGTCATAACGCCGCATTAGCAGGCAAAGCTGCAATCCCACATTGAAAAGAAATGCATTTAAAAAATGCGTTTGGAAAAATATACTTTGTGTTATTATCATGAAAATGCAGTTTTTCACACGTTTTTCAGCATTTCACAATATTAATACGGTCTTATTAGCAGACATGACTGCGATCTCACATTGAAAAGAAATGCATTTCATAAATGCAATTGAAAATATGTATAGATTGGAACATTGGAATGCATTCCAAAATACTGTACATTGTGTTTTATTATTAAAATTAATATTTTAAAATTCAGTTTTTTCATTAGTTTTTCAACAATTCACGAAATTACGCCATTATTCTGCATAATCAGATAAAGCAGCAATCCAACATTGAAAAAAAAATCAATCCCACATTGAAAATAAATGCATTTAAAAATACTTTAGATTGGAACATTGGAATGCATTTTATAAAATATTTTGTCATAGCCTATTATTATTAAAATTCATATATTAAGTTTCAGTTTTTAACTTAATTGTTTTTCAGGATTTCACGATATTACGCCATAATGCCGCGTCCGCAGACAAAGCTGCAATCCCTCTTTGAAAAGAAATATACATGTATTTCAAAAATAAATTTAAAAACATTTACAGATTGGGACATTGGAATGCATTCCAAAATACATTGTGTTATTAATATTAAAATTCATATATTAAAATGCAGCATTTCACGATATTGCGCCATAATGCCGCATAAGCTGACAATTGCTGCAATCCCATTGAAAAAAAGAAGAAAAAAACATTTACAAATATGTATAGCTTGGAACATTGAAATGCATTCCATAATATATTTCGTGTTATTATTATTAAAACTCATATATTAAATTTCAGGTTTGTTCAATCGTTTTTCAACATTTCACGATAACGCCATAATGCCACATAAGGGGACATGCTACAATCTCTATTTAAAAAGGCATTTCAAAATATGTATATATGGGGAAATTCGAATGCATTCCAAAATACATTTTGTGTTAAATTATTAAAATTTTAAAATATTTTCTCGTCAATGCGTTTCAAAATGTATTCTCGTAACTCATGCGTTTCAAAATTCATTTTAAAAACGCAAAATGTATCTTGAAATACATTACAATGTCCTAATCTATAAATATTTTCAAATGAATTTCCGAAATGCATTTTTTTTCAATGTGGGTTGCAATTCAGGGCTATTTGAAAATTTGCAAAATTAAAAAATGTATGTATATAAGTGTATATAAAAAAAACGTTCAACAGAATTTTACTCATTTTTCAAGGTTTCACTTCACACACCATAACGCCGCATAAGCAGGCAAAGCTACAATCTCGCATTGAAAGGAAATGAATTTAAAAATGCATTTGAAAATATGCAAAGATTGAAACTCTGTAATGCATTTCAAAATATAATATATTTAGCGTTATAAAAATGCATTTTAATAACGCAAAAAAGTGTATTCTCATCGATACATACGTTTCAAAATGCAGTTTCAAAAAACACAAAACTCATCTTAAAACCAATACATGTATTGTGAAATACAATACAGTGTTCCAATACATTCACATTTTAAAATGCATTTCTGAGTTGCATTTCTTTTCGATGTGGTCAGCAATTCGGAACTGCTGGAAAATAAAAAAAAATGATATTAAAATATATTTTTCTGATCAGAAATGTATTTTAAAATTTTAGTGCAAGGTGGTTTATTAATAAACATGTAATTAATTCAATTACTTCAATTTTGTACCATACAATTATTTTCCGAATTTCAAGTGCATGCCTGTACACAAATTGTTTACTCGAATGCTTTATCCTTTAGAGATTATCGATTTCCACATAAAGCTGAATGCACGACGCCATTCCCATATGGTTTGAAAAATGACAGTTTTATTAACTGCTGCAGGAAACGCAGTATACGGTGTAATGGAAATTTGCATTTATATTTTTTTTGTGCTGAAATTGCGACGCGATCTCTGAAGCTCGGAACAGGGAAAGCATAAAAATGAAATAAGAAATCTGACTTTGGAGAAATGAATCGTGAATTTTCTTTAATAAGTTTCAGTAAAAAAATGCATGCAAGCAAGCAATGGCGAAGTTAAACATTTTAACCTTGGAACTTGGGAAATTACACAAACCGTCCTACACGAGGACTGAATTATCTGCAGATAACTCAAAAGTTTAAAGGCCGTCATATACTGTACGAGGAAATATATATCCCGAAATAAGTTGCAGTAAATTGCCGGATATTTATTTCAACTCAATTTCCTGTCGCTACACACATGGAGCAAAACATTTCAGAATATATCCCTACTGTATATGGCTACACTGTCTAGAAGGTTTATGCGTGAAAACGAACTTGATAACACTGCTTATTCCAATGTCTTAACCTGACATGGCTATAGCAACAGAGTGAAACTTTTGTACATGACTACAAAACCTGGGACGCCAGTTTCTTTCCAGAAATAAGCTGCTCAGAAAAGGATCATTTTATATTGTAGAAATATATCTGGAAATATATTTGCGAAGAAAATATTTCCCAAAACACGGGGAAATTTCAAGCAACAATATTTCGGGATATAAATCGCTTCGTGTGTGCAGACGTACAGCCTTAAGCAAGATTATTTCATTGGACTTTTTAAATTTTAACTTTTTCGGGCTATTAAGGTTACCTTCGAAAAAACAACGCAAAAAAATAGGAAATAAAAGGAAAAATTTACTAGATATATTAACTGGGGACAAAATAATTCCATAGAAAAGGAAAGAGCTATTCGAGGAGCATTGTACTTCAAAGTGAGTTCAAACGTACTTAACTTGCATAACGTTACTTAATTGCGTAATTTGGTTAGATACATTTTGTCGTTGATAAAATGTGTCGTTTTTGATTGTCTTTTTATTTGTTAAAATTATGTAAATTTGAAAAAATCGTCATATTTTTTTGGACAATTGCATTTTCTTTCAGAAATTTGCATTATTTTTCGACTACCCAAACATTTTGGCAATGGGTAAAGTATCAATGCTGCCATTTAGCCGAAACCAATGGCAAGCTAAAATGTGTCGTTTTTACAGAAAATAAAGTAGAGCTCATTTCGCGCGACTTAATACTGCCTTAAACTTGAAAATGATGATGTTTGACTTGTGTCGCTTCTGAACCAGCGGCGCGATAGGTTTTCACTTTGTTAACCCAGTATCAAAACTTCAATTTTGGCTCTTTTCAGGTGAAAATCTGGTTCCAAAACCGCCGAATGAAGTGGCGAAATTCCAAGGAGCGGGAACTTCTGGCCGCTGGTGGATCCAGAGACCAAACTCTGCCAACCAAGCACAACCCCAACCCAGATCTGAGCGACGTCGACACGGTGATGTTGGGTGCAGGATGCAGAGACGATGGCAATAAGCTAGCGAGGAATGGTTCGATGGGTGTCATAACGAGTTCTGGAGTGAACATTAGTGTTGGTCGTCATCTTCAGTGCACCGAGGATGGCCTAACTCCTGAAGCAAACGACACCAGTCCCGTCTCTTCCCCACCTCAATCTCCGCTGCAAAGACATTCGCGCCAAGAAGTTGCAGAGTGCCACGAAGGTTCTGATGGATCGCGTTGCAGCAATGCGGAGGACGACGAGGAAGAGGAAGAGGAGATCAAAGTACTGTGAAGCCACAGGGGTGTAGAGGCATATCAATAATGCTAAACTGAGAACGTTCCAACTTCGAAACCCGCAAGCTCGTCTACGAGGATGCTCACTACACGTTATGCTCAGGAGAGATCAAAGGGCAGGACCTATTCTCAACCTTGTGTGCCTCCTGACGAGTGAATTGTTGGGCGAAATTGGCCAATGAAACTCATGAATACGCTTGTTCCAGGTTTGCAGTTACCCTCATGCTCGAGTACCCATTTTTGCGTTTGAAGAATTCGATCACTCCTCGACCAATTGACCATGAAAGTGCAATGTCGGTTCAACATGTAGTTTATACAGTATACAATGCTGCCAGATGTAATTTTCCATTATGATTCAGGTTCATCCGAAAATTGTTGATGAATGTTCTAACTTTAGGAGAAACTTCCTGAATTTATAAAACACGTTCGGAATTTTGAAAGACGCTCGAAATTTTTGAAAAGCACCTCAATTCTTTGGACCATTGGCAATTATTGGAACAACGTTCAAGATGTCTGGAAAACATGTTAACTTTACACGACCAAAGAACAAACACATGTTTCATTGTCGATTATGGGTTTACTATGGCAACATTCAATTTATTCAACATCAAATTTTTGACTTATACTTTAAAATTCGAATTTTTTGAAAAACGTACCAAATTTTTGAAATGCGTCCCAAATTTTTTGAAAACATTCGAGATGTCTTAGTAAACACATTCGAACTTTTGAAAACCATTCAAAATTTTGAAAAAAAAAACGCTCGACATTTCTGAAAAGCGTCGCAAGTCTTTGGAAAACAATCAATTTTTAGAAAAACGTTCAAGATGTTTGGAAAACATGTTGATTCAACTAGAAGCACACATGCTTCATTAATGCTTATAAGTTTACTATGGCAACATCCAACATCTAAATTTTGAATTACTTTAGAATTCGAAATTTTTGAAAAACATACCAAATTGTTGAAAAGTGCCCCAAATGTTTGGAAATGTCGCAGCTTTACATTGTCAAGTTCCACATGTATTCCATCGATGATAATTTTACCAGCCGCCATGACACTTTCATGGTCCATTTCGCCTTGAAGTTGCTCAGAAGTGGGGTTTACGTAAGTACAAAAACAAAAAGCATAAAAAGTACGATAGGCGAATGAATGAAACCTTGTGGCAGTTTTCGTTTCTCGTTTACAAATACGAATCTTCTTTTCTCTGAAAATTACGAGACTCAATTAAAGTCCTGTTTTTTTATTTGTATTTTCGCAATCCTTTACTTAACTTGCCATCTACGTGGGCACTTCTTCGGAGAGAATGATGTTCTTTTTTTAAAATTCAGTCTTTTAATTATTTATTCATGTTCTCAAAAAAATCAGCAAGATCTACCTGCTGCGTGTCACTGATTGTATACTGTATATAAGTGAAAAAAGCATCGCACCAATGATTTATATATGGCAATAAGACCTTTAATTTAATACGAATTTGATGGAATGAAATTTACTGTATAGCCTATATCTTAAATCGAATAAACATTCTGCAGAATTTGAGTTCTTGGAGGTCATTTTATTCATCTAATAATTTTGCCATTGTTATCCATGGACAAACATTTGAGGACACACTGCGATAATATTAAGCAAAGTCTATATTTCAGGTTTAATAAAAGAAAACATATTGCAGAAACTGTTTTTTGAAGTGCTTTATCAATGATAGAGCCAAAATTCTGGTCTTATGTTGCTTTCAGGAATTCTTTCATATTTCATCTGGAATTCTTGCATATAAAAGCCTATTTAAAATCAAACAAAAATAAACGACTAACTAAAAATAAATATATATCCCTACAGTATATGCGGTACATTACAGCACTGTTTCAAAGGCAAATGGGGATAATCTACTACGACACCAGTGCTTTTATTACATCCTATGACGTATGTCTTTCATGGTTAACTATCCAACAGAAAAAAACTATTGTGTGTGATTGTAAAACCTATGACGTCAGTTTCTTTCCAGAAATCATTTGCTCAGAATAGGATCGTTTTCTATTCTGGAAATATATCTGGAAACTTATATCAATTTTATCTTGCCTGCTGTTATTTACGGTGTCATCTGCACTAAGCAATAAATAGCATTTCATTTTGCACTATCTTATCTTACTCGCATATGCAGCATCATTGAAGGAATACCGTTTTGAATTTATGCGACAGCAAACGATGTATTAATGACTGTTGATGTTCGACAGTTAACTGTAATGTCCTGTAACACGCTTTCTTAATGTTGGAAAAATGTAAAAATTGCCTTATTAAGGTATTCTGTTCAGGCATCGTGCTATTAAAGCATGCTGCCTTTCACCAAGACGTGTGCTTACAGCTGCAGAGTTCGGACCAAACACTTGAAGTACTGTACCTCTTTTTATTTCAACTTCTATTTTTCATAATGAAAAAAATAATCTTGTTGGGTGTAATATTTCATATTGCACATGTACTTTGAGCCGAGCTTATTTTAAAAATCTAGGAGTCTAGTTAATATTTTAAGCACTTTATATTAAGTGCCAATGATTGTGCATTTATCAATGTTGACTTTGGTTTTCAACAGACCTGCAAAACTGCGCTGACTTACTTACCAGTATCATAATGGTCAATGAAAATAAGCATATTTTGTCAATAAAGACTTAATGATAAAAATGATTAAAATAACAATAATGATAAAAATACTTTTTGATGTCTTTCCACCAACTTAATTAGGGGGGTAATTTTAAAGTTTAGGATGTCCTAAAAATGTCCTATTATTTTTTTCCGATTATGTCTCCGAAAAAATTCCAGATTAAATCTCCGAAAAAGTGTACGATTCAGGCCCGAGCAAATGGCCGATTAAATGCATGAAAAAATATCCCATTAAATATATAAAAATGCACATTTAATGTGCAATTAAATGTTGAAAGAAGTGACCGAAAAAAATGTGCGATTAAATGGCCGAAAAATGAGTCATTAGTAATGAAAGATGCGTTCAATTAAAATTCTGATGGCGTCACCCACAACAATTTTATAATGACGGCATTCCTACAATTTTTATGATGATGTCATTCGTAAAAAAATGTGGATGCGTAATTCATTAAAAATTCGGATGACGTCATCCATCAAAATTTGGATGCCGCCATTCATTACATTTTGGATGACGTACTTTTTTAAATTATCATCATGTTATCATTTCTTAAATTCTGATGATGACGTCATCATTTACTATGCAGCCCCAGATGCTTTTATACGTTCAAAAATGCAGAATAGCAGAGCTATGCTTCGGTGTATTTTCATGACTACTTCATAATTATTGCTAATATCATAACGGTAGATAAAAATAAACATCCTTTGTCAATAAATTTCTTAAATACATAATTGGAACTATATGGCGCTTAGTAAGAAGTCAATTTGATAAAAAAAATCACAGGATTCAAAAAATAGTCCGATATACAGTGTTCAAGTATATTAGAAGCTAACTTAAATGTGGTCGATTAATTGTCTCGTTTTCATTACGACTAATATTGGATAGAGAGAGATATATCGGGAAAAATAAATGGTAAGTATATCTTGAAGAATTGGAAATATCCATGTATTGTTGCAGTTTTCGTTTATTTATTTTTCATTTGGTAACGCCCTTCAAACTTTGCCTAGCTCCCCCGTGAACGCATGTTTCTGAGCAGCACACCAGAGCAGTTAATGTTTGCCGCATTATGGGGCAACCTTTAAAGCACAAAAACGAACCAAAAACATATCAAAGTATTCAAACATGTTGTCACTTATAATGGACATTTACTTGTTTGAGATACTGTAGTCTACTGTAGCTTACATTCACCATAGTAATTACGGCGAAGAAAAATGTAGGCAAAAATTGTAATAAAAATTGTTTTTCTACAAACTTGGAATTGTGAATTTCCCACTTTTAAAATGCCCACTCGTGATTTTAAAATGAAATAAAAATTTCATAATTTTTTACCCGATGTTACACGTAATGATTTTTAGATAGCGCTTTTTTAAAATGTCCAGTGATTTTTTATTTAATATAAATTAATGCGTGAAAAATTTTCGAATTCGAAAAATTCCTATAGACAACTAATCTCTGGCAGACTCTTAAACAAACAAAGAATTACAAAAATACCACAAAATGGAAACTATGTGCGAACAAACTTATAAATTTTTGTTCCCACGTACTCAACGTGTAAAATGCATAATTTTCTAACCATAATGCATCGTACATGTAATTCAAACATTGGTGTCACTGAGGTTTTTCACACTGGAATTTCAAAAAAACTGATAGCCCAACGAATTCGCCAATAAAGTGATAAATACTATATTTTTTGAAGTAAATAATACTTGAAAAAATTGTTCCTGATGCAGATTAGATTATTCATCTGCTTCTCAACTCAGGTTTAAATATTTAACAATTCTCCGTTAATCTTTAAAACAAAAAGTAAACGTGGACAAAATTAGAAATTATTTTTATAGACTTATGGCACAAATAAACAATCTACCAAGTATTATTTGTTTCAAGAGTTACTTTGGAAATTCGAGAAGTAACTCCAGAAATACCTGAAACACTTAAAAGTTGTTTTGTTATTCAACTCAGGCTTAAACATTAGCATCACTTTTTCAACAATAAGTAAACATGGAACAAATTCTAAATTATTTCCAAATTTATTAAAAGAAATTTTAAAGCCTAAGAGAAAATCGTCGTAATTCTCTAAATGTAATATAGAGAAATTTGTAAGCATAAGAGGAAATGGGGTAAAATATCTAAGCATTATCTACGAAGAATTATTTATTTCAGGAGTTACTCTCGAAAATTTAGAAGTATCTGCTGAAATACCTGAAATACTTGATCATTTTGTCATAATGTAATTTTAAGTCCTTCGATTTTCAACTCAGGCTTAAATATAAGCATTACTGACACTCTTCCGTTAACAGATTTTTAACACCCTCATCGACTGAGGCTACGATTAATTTCAACATAAAAGTACAATTTAATAAAATTTTAGAAATAACTACTGCAATACCTGAAAGCTATTTTGTCATAATGTCATTAAGTCATTAGCTTTTCAACTCAGGCATTAATATTAGCATCATTTTTTAAAACATGGAAAAACTTCCAAATTATTTCCAACTTTATTACGTGGAATTTGTAAACCTGACAGGAAATCAATTGCGGTAGTTATTTTCAACATTTTAGAAGTAACTCCTGAAATACCTGAAATACTTGAAAATCATTTTTGCCATAATGTAATTTTACATTCAATTCATTCGATTTTCAACTCAGGCTTAAATATTAGCATCACTGCCACTCTTTCTTAAACAGATTTTTAACACCCTCATCGACTGAAGCTACGATTAATTTCAATACAATTTTATAAAATTTAAGAAATACTGCAATACCTGAAAACTATTTGTCATAATGTCATTAAGTTATTCGCTTTTCAATATTAGCATAATTGTTTTCTTCAAAATAACAAGTAGGCCTAAACATGGAAACCCTTTCAAATTATTTCCAACTTTATTACGTGGAATTTGCAAATCTAAGAGGAAACCAATTTCGGGAGTTACTTTCAACATTTTAGAAGTAACTCCTGAAATACCTGAAATACTAGAAAAATCGTTTTGTCATAATGTGATTAGACACGTAATTCATTCGATTTTCAACTCAGGCTTAAATATTAGCATCACTGCCACTTTTCCATGAGCAGATTCTTAGCAACCCTCATCGACCGAGTCCAACATTAATCCAAACATAAAAGAACAATTGTGAAACGCATTAAAACGGAATTAAGTAATAGAACGCAGGAAGGACGGTGGTGGCCACTCGACTAGAGATTCAGCTTCTGGAGCCCAAATGTCATTTGTCGAGGCCACGCTATAGGCCATTTTCAATTACGCCTCATACGGTCGAGTGACATTACGTCGAAAAATCCCCGCACTGCCAAAGCCACGTAGACACCAGAAGTTATGAAAGGAAAACGCAATTTGGAAGTGCAGTTAATAGTGGAAAGAAATAATAATAAATTTCGATGTGCGTCCTGGGTGCTCGTTCCTACTTCCCCCCAATCTCAATCTTCGGCTTTTCCCAGCTCCCACTCCATGTCCAATATGGCATTATGTATGCAGTATTGTCCACGTTTGTCATCTTGTTGGTTTCTGGCTGCGTGGTTTCGCCGTTTTTAGCGAAACGTCATGTTGCCGAAGCTAAAAGCCTTGTTTGAAATCTATATCGATGCTGGGATGAGGTGCTCAGTAGGGTTGCGCACGATGGTGATATACGCCAGCCAATACCCCGACCTGTCACTGCAAGCTGCTGCTCTCAAAAGAGTCGCCCTACATTTCATACTACTCCTAAATGCATTGCGGGGGTAATTGGTGCTGTAATTGAAGTTGAGCACAACATTATAGCACTCACTAGGCAGCTATGTTTGCAGCAGCGCAGCGAACGGGGGCCGAGGAAAGATATATGGCACAAAACGGATACATGCCAAATCCACGCGGATCCTGCAGCAGCGATCCAAGAGGCACGTGGCCAAACTCGCTTAATCTCATCCTGCAGTTGGCGACGAGGTGGGGGATGGGGCGCCTGGAGAAGGAGATGAAGCCCGGAGGCCTGCTGGAGCATTGTTTCGGGAGGATTGCCCCATCAAAATTTAGCGAAAATATACTTTTGACCTAGGAGTTATGCATAACGTTTAGCAGTACATGTATACGAAGACAACTCGACATACGTACAATTCGCATATACGCCCATTTCCTTTCATATAAGCCGGCTTTCATTGTCCTTCTTTAGTCTATGAGCTGCATATAGCCGCATTTTATAAACATTTGGATCCTAGTTGAACGAGGGTCTTGCGTGTTAAGATGAGTTAGAGATTTGCGAAGTGTATGAGTCGTTGGGAGTTGTTTTTAAAGGCTTAAATTTCAAGTTATACGACAAAAAAACAAACACAAAATGGACGAGGGTCTTTGTGTATTTTCTGTGATTTTGTAGTTGTATTTTGTTCGGTAGTGTTATAACGCTGAAATTTTATTACATTTTACTATATTACGAATATCGAATTTTGGCGAAATATAGCCTACCACAAAAAGCAAAAATGACAGTTTAAGAGGGACTGTCATAGTGTCATGAGACCCATCCATAACTCATGCATAAGTTTTCTATGGGAAATTATGGCGAAGATAGTTTCAGGCATACAATTTTATATTTTCTATTAAAATTGTATACGCATGGTGATGTACATGTATATATAGATAACGAATGTAAATAACTAGGCATTGCTCATTTGACATTTTTAAATTAACCACGTGGTTAATTTTAAATCATTTTAGATTAAAGCGTTAAGAATTTAAAAATATGAAATTTACAATTCCTATAGTTTGTTTAACCTTTGTTATAAACAAAAAAAAACTAAAAAAAAAACAAAAAAACATGACATAAAGTCATAAATTATCTTCGAAAATTCACCATAATAAAATGATCTTTGGTAGACCCTCATAAACCAAACGTCTTGAAACACGTGCATTTCATCCTAAACACATAAATCTCATACACACAACAGATAAAAATTGACTTTGAGAAATAATTTAAAATTAAAGCGTTGAAAATTTAAAAATATGAAATTCACAATTCCTAGTTCTTTACCTTTGTTATCTATAAACTAAAAACAAGTTAACAATATTTGACATTACGGTATGCCTAAAACTATACTTTAAAAAAAGATTCTTAATTTAGACATGTTTCATGCCTTAAATTTGTTAAATGTATGTTTACTTTTGACGCTTTCAAACATTTAAGACTTGCAATATGTCTAAATTAAGGCTCTGTTTTAACGGTGCATCTTTAGAAAATCCCCATTAAGACGGGATCATTGGTATAGTCCGTGATAAACCGAGCGTCTTAAAATTTCATCAATCTATTTCGTCCAAAACACATTCTCAATTCCTCACAATTCCTTCCAGAAATAAAACGCGATTACATGCAACAGATAAAAATTGACTTTGATTAATAACTTAAAATTAAAAAGTTGAGAATTTTAAAATGTGAAATTCACAATTCCTAGTTCTTTGCCTTTGTTATCTATAAAAAAAAACATCGTCAATATTTGACAATATGCCTACAACTTATCGTTGAAAAATTCCCATGGTAAGCGGATCATTGGTAATCCCTCCTAAACCAAACGTTTTACAATCCCATCAACAATAAACCAACAAAAATAAAACAAAGTCTGAGCAACAAAGCATGCATTTCGACATTCTCAATTCCTCGCAGAAATTAATCTGGAATCATCGAAGCAGCCCAAATTCCCAAAATGCACCAGGCCATTGCCCTTGGAGACAAAAGGCACGCGTCATGCAATGCATCAAACGTCAATAAGTCTGTCGATTACTTTGAGCACAACAGTTATCCTGCTGCTATATTAAAAGTTGAAATTTGCCGTCCCAATAAGCATCAGCCGCCACGGTCACGTGTCATGCTGCGGGATTTAATTTTGCGAGAGTCACTAAAGCCCTGGCTGCAATGACGACCTTATGAAGGCAAATTAATAATCGGAGAAAGCATTGGAGCATGAGTTTGTGCATCGCACGTAACACTATTTATCACAAACGGATTCCTTCCACCGCTCTGCCTGTTTTATATACGTTGCTCTATGTAGCAAGTATACCAATAAAGCCAGAACGACGGCCATTTCGGGTGAAGAAGCGGAAAATTCGCCCAACTGTTACCACTTTTTGTTTTGCGCCTCGTTGGGTGCGAGCATAACCTTCCATATTACGGTACTCATCGAGAAAAAATGCACTCGCCTATGGAGTTGCTAGGACGTTTTTATTAATTTTTTCCCCTCTTCTAGAAATATAAGCCTAACGGTTGGTCCCTAAGACATTCGCGATCTTTTTTGGGCCTAGGTAAGACAGTCATGAAGCAAGTACTTACTATAAGTAAGATTAACGTCTTAATTGGCCAAATGTATGGTTTTACAATTTAAACCAACATCGTTTTCATCATTAACCATAGGCTCTTTTGGGCCTAGGTAAGACAGTCATGAAACAAGTATTTACTACAATTAAGAGTAACGTCTTGGCCAATATAGTTTTATAATTATAACAGTCACCATTATCATCATCAACTATGGGCTCTTTTGAGCCTAAGTAAGACAGTCATGAAGTAAGTAGGCTACTTACTACAATTAAGACTAAAGTCTTGGCCAATATAGTTTTATAATTATAACAGTCATCCCACATCGAAAATAAAGCTTTAGAAATACATTTTTAGAAATGTTACGTATTATTATAATAATAAATGTATTTTTAAATATATTTTTACAAAACAGGAATGTATTTTTAGGTTAAAAATATATTTTAAAAGTTATTCAAAATATGTATAGATTGGAACATTGAAAAAATATATTTTACAAAACAAATAAAGAAATGTAAATTTAATGTATTTTTTTTAAAAATATATTATTGTAAATACATTGTAAATCTATTTGCCTTAAAAAAATGTATTTTAAATGTATGACAAGGTATTTTTATTTAGATGTGGGTTCCATGCACATCGAACCGAACTGTATTTCGAAAATCAATTTGAAAATACAGTATGTATAGATTGGAACATTAATAAAGTAACAACGACACGACCAACAGCAATTAGCTTTAGCAACGTTTCGGGACCATGCCCCTTTATTCAAGCTCTAAAAAGAATTTATAAGAAAAATACAAATGATCAGAACGAGTAGTAACAAGTAAAAACCATCCATACATTTAAAACACAAACTACACCAACGGCATGCAGCCTGCAGAGAAACAATTACGTGGAAACACAATGTTATCGAAAATAACGAGACAAGGCGTTAACAAATTATTCTTAAGTTGCGATGGTACATAACCATGTGTCAAAACTGAAATTAAAAATCGCTCTGATCATTTGTATTTTTCTTATAAATTCTTTTTAGAGCTTGAATAAAGTGACTATTGCTGTTGGTCGTGTCGTCGTTACTTTATTAATTTTTATTTACTGACCACTTGAAGATGACTTCATTTGTAGATTAAAACATTGTAATGCTTTTCGAAATGTACACTCGTCGATGCATTTTAATAACTCAAAATGTATTTTGAATGTAATACAATGGTCCAATTCATACACATTTTTAAATGCAGTACTCTTCGATGAATAATGTGATCTAATTTCTAATATTTCCATTGCAAATTGGAAATGCATTTCAATTGCAATAAAGGTTTATTGCAAAGTATTTTTCAAATTGCATTATGAAATAACAATTTACTATTGCAAAATGCATCTAAATATATATTTTGAATTAAATTTAACAATTAAAGCTAACTTAATCTAAATGAGTTTATTTTGCATATTGGGGAATAGTGCACATTTATGGAATAAAACAAAAAGTGAATTTTCCGAGGGTATAAAATCGAATATTTTAAACACAATTAATTTTAAATCAAGTAAAAAGAATTTTTTAACCTGTTGCGTTTACTGATCCCTAGATGGCGTTTTTTTCTTGTTGAAATTCCAATGAAGTTTTCAATTCATTTAAAAACAATGCGTGGGAAATGGATGTATGTGAAATTTGCAGTTTCTAGGGACTTAGTTATCTGAAGTAAATATTTATTGAAGATATTTAATTTTATGACTAAACGGTCTTCGCCAAAACACCTATAGAGAATGGAGTAATAATATACCTCTTAAGAATACCTAAACATTCTTATACTTATACACTCCAGCTAGCATTAAAACACTGATTCCACGATTAATATACGTACTACTTCAGCACGGTATGTTGTGCGTACTCAGCATTAGAAAGAAACAAATATTTCTCTGAAACCGAAGAATAACAGAAAAAAAAATGTTTCCAAGAAGAAAACAGAATGCATCTTAATACTAAAGGTAATCTTATCTAACATTTTCGAATAAAAAAGATCTTTTCCCAAGAAATTTGCTTACAATCGATAGATAACGGGAAAAAAAACCAACCGAATACTGCCTTTACTTTTCTCATCCTTTTTTTGTAATTCGACTAAAAATCCTCGAAGAGTCGAGTTAATTGGGCCATCTACAGAAGAATAACGCACAAATTCCGAAAACACAGTTTTGGTTACAAATTAAACAGGTTAACATTTCTATAATGTCTATAAATAAGTTCAATGAAATTTTATTTGTTTGTAAATATATACTGTATGCACATGTAGATGGGTCTTGCATACTAAATGTATGCCTGCGAAATAATGGTAGAAAACCCAAACCTCAGCATACGTAATACAAGTATAGGTTCATTAGGGATTTTTTCAATCCCTAATGTGGCAACAAACTCTTTATGGCTGACTAGCGGAAAAACCCGGCTTTGCCCGGGGTTAAATTGCTTCGAAAGGTAAAAGTAACCTAACGCTACGGGGCTCCG
>JAQGAO010001338.1:0-25069 GCA_034697705.1 Ommatoiulus sabulosus
TTTGACAACTGAAGAGGGACCGTTCACCAAATGTGGAACAAAACGAAAATAACGCGGAGAGTAATTTATAATCGCATAAACGAACGAAACTTAAGTTATAAACTGCGTTGTTTTCGTTGTTGTGTTGCTGAAAAGTGTTTATGTATCGTCAAATAAATTGAAGAAAACGCCACAAACTAAATACCGAATTTTCTCTTAATCCTATGTTAAAATATGAAATAATTTCATCGTATCCATATTTTCGATTGTTTTGTTACAGATCCCAACATTCACGCGTCAGCCTCAATGAAGCAGTTTAAAAGATGGCGCCATGGTGTAGAACCCATCGAATTTCGATATCAATTTTTTATGATTAGAGTACATTGCAGAATTTTACCATATAGCCCAATGTACTTTTAGTTTTATACTTCAAAGATCGCATTTAGATTGGGAAAACTTTTCACCGTTAACATATATGTCTACATCGCAAAATGAATATTGAAATGCAGTTCGAAATTTACATAAATTTAGGAAGTACATTTATTTTCAAGTTGAGAATTAATTCAAGACATGTTTTACACAAGTGCCAAGTGTTTTTACATGTATGTTATGTAGAAAATGTATTTTTCAAATTTAATACTCTTTGATAGTAGGAATCAATTTAGATGCTAAACAGTTTTTCGGACATTACCTCAAACTGAAAAAAAACAAAATTGCAACAACAAAAAAACCGAAGATGTATAAACGTAAAGAGATAAGCGCTATAACGTTCACAAAAAACCAAAACAACAATGTGGAGAGAATCGATAGCCTCGAGAATCACTTTGGTGACAATGACATCAGGCTGTTTTATATCTTCCTCAGTAAAAACAAACATCCTCCCCAACCAATTGCTTTTCCCCATCAGTGGACATTCCCTGGACACGTTTCGTCCCTTCGAATGAATGGACATATTTTTGTCGCATCGTCAGTCCATTAGGACTATTAAGCACCAGCGCTGGTCAAGCATGGTCAACCGAGCATTTACTCAGCCTATGACAACTCCCCCCTTTCGTTCTAGAACACCTGTCAAAATAATAAAATGAGTCAAAAAGTTGGCGAGTTAGTCAGCGCGTGCACTGCTGTACCTGAGGGGCAGCTCACAAACTACGTGGACATTCGAGGTTACTGAGGTCAACTGCAGCTATTTCTTTCCAAATTTCGCAGTGACCCAACGCCTGAAAAACGCACAATGTTGTTGAACTTCGTTCAAAAATCCACAGAGAAGGCTAAACATTAAGGGCCGTTCATAAATGATGTCAAAAACGCCATCCTTTTGTCTAAAACGGTGCCAAAGTAATTGATGGGAAAGGGTCGCACTATTCTCCCGACATATATAACATGGCGATAAAATGCGCAATTCTTCATTGCAACATTCACTATTTCAATTTTCAAGGAAACTCGATGCACGATTTTCTGCAATTTTCGGATACAGAACTCGAGCAAAATGATCAACGCGCTTTCTATTTCGAGTGTCAGATAAAAGGCTATAGGGATAGGGAGAACCGCATTACAGTTTTGTAAATCGCATTTCATACTAAGCGGTTGTCAAGGCAACCCTACGATAGAAACGCTAACGACCGCAAAATAATGTCTCCATGGTTGGTAGAAACCTGCGCACGGGGTAAGGGGTCGTCCATAAATCACGCCCAACTGGAGCAATCGTCACATTTACTTCGTTTATGAGCCAGGAATTATTTGAAAAGGATTTGAAACTGGTATACATGTGGATGAGGGTAAGTACTTCTGTACTTGTATAACGGTGAGTACAACTTCCCGATTATCCGTGGCTGGATTAACCGGAGTTATTTCAGTCCATTGAAGAAACAAGATGTGTAAAGGCATAAGGGCAAATGCTTGATTCATGAAATAAAATCACGCTTTTGTGAACAACAATAAAATATTTCTAGCAACGATTTAAGCATAACGGAACATTTAATTCCCTATTGAAAACTGCGATTTTTCTACAAATCATACAAGGTTACATGGATTGCGCGGGGTTGTTCCCCAAAGATGTCTTTTCGAACCTCCAAAAAACTGACGCAAGTTTTTCCATGTTATTGGTCGCGTGTTTGTCCCAAAATCTTTCCAATACTTTTCACGTGTGAATAAACTTTACCGTTTTTGCTGTTGTCATTAATACGAACCATATGATGTTGTTTACATTCAGACAATGCGCTCAATGACCCCCTGGATTTTATGGTCGCCCCGCGCGTTACCGATCCACTAAACAAAACGTTTTTTGGGAGCGGCACGTCGCAGCTCATCCGTGCCCATTCAATGAATTTCCTGCGTCCTCCCCAACAATGGCCAAAAAAGCAGCCCAAACGGCGATTGGGCAGTGAGTCGCCAGGTGGCGGTCGGCGAATGTGGGGCGCACAATTTGGGGAGAGGGGGGGCGCGAGCGTGGCAAACAGGTATTTCCACTTTTCTCCAGAGCGGCGCTCTCACAGGTAGGCATGAATCACGAAGGCGAATCGGACGCCGATTGGCCGAACGAAGCAAACAATGGAATTCTGACGAGATGGAGAGGAGAGATTGGAAGGGGGAGGGAGGGGGGTCCGGCCGAAGGGGGTTGGGCCACGAGCGGGACAAGCGAAAAAAAAAACACGCGAATTTCGGCTAACATTCTTCCTCTCTTCGTACCTTCGCAGTCACAAAAGCGGCGCGGAACCGAGCTGACCCGCGTTGCTCCAAACTCCGAAAAAGTTCCGGAAAAAAGTTTTTTGTTTTGTTTTTGGACAATAATTCGGCGCAACCTCTGAAAAAACACGATTTGGGAACGAGCGAAAAAGTGCTAAAAAAAAAGTGACGTTTCCGTTGTCTGGCTCGTGGAATTTCTGGATACCTGTTCGTCGTCCGAATGCCTCGCGTCGTGTCAAGAGTAGCCATCGCCCCAACGCTGGACGAAGCGGTCAGCTTGACCGGACGGACGACAGCGTCCGAATTGGAGAGAAATATTTGTATTTTAAACGAAATTTAAAAATCGCTACAACGAAAGACCAAACACTGGTCAAAGAAGTTCTGAAGCCGTGTTTGACAGATCCATTTGGCTTCGTCCACCACGTCCAAATTAAGAAAGAAAGTAGAAAAAAATATGTTGGTTGCTTGCTGACTGGAACCGCGGATCCTGGATATTCGCGTCGTCGTCAGTGCGGTGCGCGTGTGCTTTTGTGTGCAATTTCGGGGGGTTCGTCCCCTCCATGGCTCCTACAGGATGTCATCGCCGAATTAGTCGCGCCTGTACAGGGTGGCACAATTTTAGCCGTACAGAGTGTCACCGAAATAATCGCTCGTCTACAGGGTGACGCGAATACGTCCGGCCACACAACAGGAGGCCAGTGGTTCAATTTTCTACGTCAACTATCAGTGACAACAGGATGTCACGCAGTTGAGAGCACCTGTACAGGGAGCCATCAAAATAAACGTTCCTAGTACAAAATAAAACGTGCAAAACACCGTTCATCTACAGGGTGACATTAAACTAACTGGGTGCTACTTAAATAATAATCTTTACAGGGTGCCGCAAAAAAATCGTGCTCCCGACCTTGACAGGGTCACACCGCAACAACAGCAGCTCGTCTACAGGAAATTGCCGCAACAACAAAAAATCGGGCTTCCGATCTTTACAGGGTGTCCCGCACCGACAGCTTCCCTACAGAGTGCCGCGCAAGTAAGCCCGCCTGACCCTACAGGGTGTCACAATGGCTAGCAGCGCCACGGAGTACGACGACCCGGCGACGGCGCCGTCGTCCTTCATGCGTCCTTTCCTGCACGACGGGCGTTACGCGTGCTACGACAACGCCGCGTGCGACGTGGACGACGACGACGAGGATGACGAGTCGCCGTTGGACTCGCTGGCGACGATCCGAGGCGTCGGCGACGACGAGGGCCTGTTGAGCGTCGACGGCTACGAGGGAGACGGCGACAGCGACGAGTACGGCTGCGGCGAGCGCGATGATGACGACGACGAGGAGGGTGATGACGGCGACGACTACGGCGCGTCGTACGGCTGCGACTTCTCCGTGGAGGAGCTGCACGAGTTCATGCTGCAGCAGCAACAGCAGTCCATGCTGGACTACGCGTACTCGCTGCGTCGCTACAGCCTGCTGGAGACGATCCGCGAGGAGACGAGTGACGAGCTGCGCGGCGACGCCGCCTCCGAGCAGAGCGACAGCTGCTCGGGCGTCTGGTGCTGGGGCGACGACTTCACCGACGGCGCCGAGAGCGTTATCTACGTCGAGGAGACGCCGGTCGTCGCCGAGCTGGACGGCGACGCCAGTGACGGAAGCGACGCCAACACGGAGGCGGAGAGCAGCGATTCCACCGGTGAGTGCCGCGTCGAGCCGAACGGAAGTTCGGTTATCCTTTTTGTAAATGCACCCTCGAATTTCATGGAGAAATTGGTCGTTGCATGGTATATAGTTGAATAGAACATTTTTCCGTCGCATCTTGTTGCGTGTTTCCATATAGAAAACACATTTTTTTTATGGCACATTTCCCCAAAGGTTGTTATCAGCAGTATCAAAAAATATAATAAAATGTTGAGTAATCACTCTGCCGAGCAAGATTCGACAAAAAAATGAAAGAGAACACGTTGACCCTCGTCCTTGTGTTTTCCCATTTTATCTCAGAATTTCAACCCTTAAAAACAGCACCCAATGACCCGAACAGTTCGTACATTTTTTTCCTTCACGCTATATACGACAGATTGCTAATTTATAGGACAAGAGCTTCCTTGGGCCCTGTTTGTAATAAGGTCCAAATGCACGTACATACGAAGGTCTTTGTCAATACACGCATAAGTTATAATGGTCATAAAGGGGTGCACGTAAGTGAGAATTGTTCGAATGTTGAACATTCGCGGCGAAAAAAGTTGAAAATAGATGAAAAATGTAAAATGGAGTTTGTTTCGCTATACATTTCTGGCGATGTCAGAAGTGCGAGAGAATTTCTATAAAAACGGTTTTAGCAAATATTAGCAGCCCTATATAGAAACTTAATTCTGTGCATGTGCCAAATGTTTTAAATAAAAAATCCTGCGAAAATTAAAAAAAAAAATGAATGAAAATAGGATGGAAACTATACTAGGGGTAAATAAATAATTGGCACTTCAAAAGCTGGAAATTCCATTTTCAATTTTGTTTAGCGATTTCCTGGAAACTTTCACAAAATAGCATATGCCGTCCCGCACAGCTAGATCCGTTTTAAGCCATTGTTTTTAAACAAGGATTTGTAAAGTTTGTTGATAGGGGTAATTGAGGAATGAAATCGTTGAGGGAATTTTGTGGTAAAATGGCCATCAATATTTTCATTGAATAGTAGCTTCGTTCGATATAGTTCAATTTGAACAAAAATTTAGTACAGTACAATCCATTGAAAAGCAGACTAATCCATTGAGTATACATTCAATATGATTTCAATTGGAGGGTTGGATGAGCAGCTTCATTCGTTTAAGCTGAAAAGTGGCTTAATCCTGCAGTTGTTTGTTCTAAAACTGATGATTTGGTAAATGTTCTATTAGAAACTGAACAGGAGACTAGCCAGTTGAAGTTTAGTTCAGACTCGATTATCGAATGTGTTAACTGTGATCTTTGTACGAGGTTTACGAGTAATCAATAATTAGCCAAGAAGAAATCGTTAACGTTTTAAAGAAAATAAAAACATTTTTGAACAGCAAAAATATACTTATAAAAAAAGATTTTAAAAAAAAAATAACTCCATACAAATTTTCCTAATACGATACATGTACAGTTTTTTGAAAAACGATTTTTTTTTTCAAAAATGAAGATAAAATTTCTAGAACATTTATAATACTATGTACCTGTAAAGGATTCGACTTTTCAGATACCATTCATACCTTCATATATGATTTAAAACGTAATTACTGTACGTTAGTAATGCTTTTTTATAATCATGCAAAATTAAGTAGAACAATGATATCACAAACATGTTTACGTGATATTTTTTTTTAATTTTTCACGTATTGTCTGGATTATCCGGATATAATCAGGAGTCAACTGTAATTTCAAAGTTCTCCTTTTAAGAAAAATGCTTAGGAAATCCTATATTTACTTGCAATTCCTTGAAATGTTTAGGACAATTCCTCGGTATGCTACATTTCAACGCCCTCAAAATTACTAAGTATTTCCATGCAGTTTTGGCACCGTTTCAAGATCCTCAGATTAAATCAGCGTATAATTAGTTGGGAAACACAAAGGCTTCAAATGGTCTTCCAATTCCATTGTAGAATGGCCAAAATTTCAGTCAACCATGCAGAACAGAATGGAAAATTTCCATAACAAAGTGTGGCAGCACTTTTCTTTTCAAACTGGCATGTACATGTACATACCTGTACTAATTAATATTATTTCAAAAAGGAAAATGATGATTAAGTGCAGCATATGATGTGCAATTGACGGTTACAACAATCCTAAATTGTTCTTCATTTGTTAAATATTTAGAAAACACTTTATACGAAGATATAGCCTCGTTTAAAACTAAATAAACATGCATGCAACATTGAATCCCTTTTGGTACTTCAGCGGACATTCATGCCGCGCCATCTAGCGCACTTAAACGGCAAACATTTTCGCACCCTCATCCCATTTATCATTTCTCTGACTTTTCCATTTTCTCGTTTTTCGCAGGTAGCGCCACTTCCGTCGAGACGGCGCCCCATTCCGCCTCGGGACCCAGGCGTCAGAGTCCGGGCGGTCACCTGGATGACCCTAGCGACCGCGAGGGTAGCTGGCTGGACGCCGAGGCGGATTCGGACAGTCAGCTGACCAGCGTCCACGACGAAGCGGATCCTGCTAACGGATGGGACTCGCAAAATACGACGGAAGTCATTTCCACTTGCGTGAGGACGGTATCCACCACGCTCATTTCCGAAAACGGCACAATGACCACGGTGACGTCATCTTCTGACCAGTCGCGCGTCGACTTCCGTTCAGAGATATCACTCATCGACCCGTCGACAAAGGCGTTCGACGCGTCGCCACCGTCATCGCCCACACTCGCTCCAGTCCTCCCCAAAGTATTGGACAGCGCCGCCATGCTGTCCTACCTCAAATCGGTGCTGGTCAGCGGCCGGCGCCGAGACGGCGACGCCGCCTACCGTGCCCTGCTCCAGCATCACCTGGACAAGCGGCCGAACGGCGTCGACGAGTCCGATCTACTCATCCTATTCGACAACGAGGACGCGACGGAAGCAGATTCGGCGGCGGCGGCGCCATCGCGGGACAGCGACGCTTCAGAGTCGCCACCGGACTCGGAGTTTCCGTCGTGGAGCGACGCCATCGACGCCTACCTCATGTCGCTGCAGGCGGTCGACCAGACGACGTCGACGCCAGTCGCGGCGACGCCCTGGCGCCGAGAGGGCGTGGGCAGCGACGCCACCCAGAAGTCGTGTCTCGGAAGCGCTATTCCCAGTCACGATCTTCGCGAGAGTCACGTCGCCACGTCGGCGGCGCCAGCCACCGAATCGCCGCCATCTCGTTCCCGAGATGGATCTCCGGCCGACTTCGACGGCGTGGAGGCGCTGGAGCGCACGGCCGGAGACGGCGCCGAAGAGGCGACGCCGTGCCACGAGCCGGCGACGAAGGAGCACCACCTAGCGTCTTCCGGCGACTGCAAGCCACCACTGCGGCTGACGGGCGTCAAGTCGGCGCCCGATCTGCTCCTGGAAGACGGCGATGCCGCTGAGGATCCTGACGGCGTCGCCTTCTGCTTCGAAAGCGGCGACGGCAAGACGCAGTCTGTGCCGTGCATCGCGTCGTCGTCGGGCGACGAAGACGAAGACAGCGGCGGCAGCATGTTCGCCTTCGGTGGCGTCGCCTCCGAAGGCGACGCCGCCTTCCGGTCATCGAAGACTTACTTCGGCCTAGGAGTCAGCGACCTGTCCCGCTGCCAGCTGGATCGCGGACGGTTCTCCCAGTCGTTGGACTCGCAATTCAGCCGCAGCTTCGCCAGCAGCAGCGGCTGCGCCAGCGAGGAGGATGAAGAAGAGGAAGACGACGACTCGGATGACGACGAGGCAGAAGAGCGTTCGCGTGGCTCCTTGTCAAGCTTCCCCCGCTTTACGCCGCCAGGGGCGCTGCGCTCGTTCAGAAGCTTCGACACGCTGCACCTGGCCGGGCAGCGCGAGGAGGGCGCTGGTGGCGCCGCCATGAAGAGGTCGTCCGGCTCTTGGATGGACGGCATCGAGGAGTGCTCCGAGCGGGAGGAGAAGGCGAGGCCCTCTTCGGACAACCTGAGCGAGGACTCTGGCTACTGCGACGCCGGGATGAGGCCGCGCTCCAAGACGGAAGAGCGCAAGATGGCGCTGCTGGAGGAAGTGGTGGACGTCTTCAGCCTCGGAAACGAGAATCTCTCGAAGAGCGAAGAAGAGTTTGCCAAGCAGGAAGAAATTGCCATCAACGATAAGAACGCGCAGCTGATCAACGGTCTAGAACCGATGCGAGGACGGGACATCGCAGAGTACGACGCCATCTTGGAATACGAAACCGATCCAGGGAAGAACAAGATGGCGTCCCTCGGTGCGGACATCTTTCGTGTTGAGAACGACCAGCTGACCGACAGTCAAAAATCGGGGCTTAGGTGGGACGTGACGGAAAGCGATACCATGTTTAACATCGAAAAGGACACCATCTTGAAAAACGAAAACGACACCGAAATCCTCAGGTTGGACCTCTTCCACCTTCAAACCGATCAACTGTTCAGCGGTCAAGATCGGAAACCGAAGGCAGGTCTCGACGCCATCTTGGAAATCGAGAACGATCATACGAAGTGCACCAAGATGGAGCCTGACTCCCTTTGCGATGACCTCTTCGACCAAATGGCCAATGGTCAAGATAGGAAATTCAAGCGAAGCCTCGAAGCCATTTTCGAAATCGAAAACGATCAGGAGAAGAGCACCAAGATGGCGGTCAATCTTTGCCAGGACCTTTGCGGAACGGAGGTTGACCAGCTGCCCAACGGCCAAGAATTTACATCGGAGAATGGCAAGATGGAAAACGAAGCCATCATAGAAACCGAGGTGGAGTGTAGCAAGATGGCGGACGACTCCGAAGACCTTCGTCTTCGTCGGCTCCTCCAGAGCGACACGGAGCGTCGTCATCGTGGTCAATCGCTATCCAACGCCTTCGGCCACAGCGACGAGATCGGCAGCACCAGCGTGTGCGCCCTCAACGAGGTGGCGCTGTCGGCGGTCGAGGACGACGCCGCATTCCCCATCGAAGAAAGCGAGGAGAGCATAGACCTCGCATTTCTTCCTCTCTACGAACAGTTGGACAACATCTCTAAAAATAGCAGTGATAGCATCCACGAGGCCCCCGCCCCTACCGGCAGCAGCAGGAACTATCAACAGTGTACGGAACACGTTCTGAGCGCCCCTGGTGATGATCAAGTCATCACAGAAAACCCATGGGATAAACATCTCCCGGAAGACATCATGAGCGAGCCTAGCATCAACAGTTTGAACTATCAACATTGCGCTGAACAAACGATGAGCGCCCCTGGTGACGATCAACACCAACGACTGCACGCTGCAGAAGACCCATGGGATGAGCAACTCCAAGGAGACATCGCGAGCTCACCTAGCTGCGACATTTGGAACCAAAAGCAAAGTTGGGGCGAAACACAAATGCGAGAAATTGAGAGCCCCCCTAGCGGTCACATTTGGAATCAAAAGCAAAGTTGGGGCGAAACTCAAATGGGAGAAGTGGAGAGCCCCCCCAGCGGCAATAGTGGAAACGAAATATCAGCCCAAGCCATGGTCGCAGTGGCGCCCCCTGGAAGGAATTTGAGCGCGCAATGTGGAAGCGATCAAGTGGCGATCGTCTGTCGCGATACGGGTGCCGAAACGCACCGCACCCCCTCAACACTGACCCCTCGCCAAAGCGCAGCAGGGTCAGCGGAGTGGGACGCAGATGGCGGTGCAGGAATGTCGCCTCCCCTCGTTCCCTCGGCATCCACCGGGGGAGCGGAAGCGCATTCCTGGCGCGTCCCGGAGGACGGTGACGTCACGCCGGTCAGCCTTGGACCTCGGACGGCCCCACCTTCGCCCCCGGCACCCTCAGGTGGCGCTGATGTTCCGCCCACGTGGCGCGACCCGCTCGTAAATCAGATGGATGGGTTTAACGCGAGGGACGAGCCCGAAAGCGGAGGCGCAGCTGGAGAATCGACCTTGAGCATCGTATCGGGCGATCGCGCGATGGATAACGTCGACGATTCGACGATCGTCGGTGAAGCGAGAACGATCGCGCCTAGCAGCGGGACGGTAAGCGAGCAGCAAAAAGTGACCAAAATCTACGCGGTGATCACGCTGGTGCGTCGTACGAGCGTGCCAACGGTCTCCAACGCTTCCGGGAGCATCGAGGACACGACCAACGACCGGAGCGCGGAGTCGAAAAGCGTAAGAGAAACGCACGATCTGGACAATTCCACGACGATCGCGGCCACGTCCGAGTCGACAGACTTGGAAAAAACGGCTGTTACGACCAACGATCGGAGCGCCGAGTCGAAAAGCGCCAGAAAAACAAGTTCGCCGGACGATTCGACGATCGTCGAGCAACGATCGGAAACGACCGTCGACGACCAAGATTCGGCGCAAACCCCAATTTCGGGAAAATCTCCAGACAGCTCGTCTTCGTCGCCCGACGATAACGGTGGTTCCTGGGGTGTCGACGACCTCGTTGCACCGTCGTCGTCGATCGTCGTCGAGGAGCAGGATCGACGATCGCCCTCGCCGATTCGAGACGTGGTGAGTGAGTTGCCCGCAGAAGGAAAGCGGCCGCGAGGGGGAGAAGGAACGGAGGAGGACGAGTACGAAAAAGAGGGCTCGTACGAGTTGCAACAAGAGGGGGTGTTGTCCCGAACAGCTTTAAATAGCAGCGCGTTGGAAGCAGCGCCACCAAAGATAGCCGCTAGCCGCGAGACAGCAGTTGTGCCGCTCCCAGGCGCCGAACAAACTTCGCCCAAAGTCGACGATGACGTCGGCCAAATCGACGACGAGCAGTCGGTGAACGATAAATCGACGAAAAAACTAGCTTCGAAACGGTCGCATCGCGCGGGGGAGTCGTCGTCCGGAAAAAAAGACATGTCGCAGGTAAAGTCCAGCAAGATCAAGCGCCATCTGTGGTGGCCCCTCAAGCTGGGCAAATCGTCCACTCGAGCGCAGCAGCAGCAGAAGCCCGTCGTCGAGTCGGCGTCGCCTGGCGACCGTCGTCCAAAACACAGCGACGACGACGAGTGGGATCCGGACTGGATCGGGACGTCCATCGACGTCGAACCTGATGAAGAAACACCGACCTGCGACGGTCGGATCATCCCAACCAACGTGACTCCGACTTACGACGGTCGGGACGTTTCTTTCAAAAGCAACAGGAGTCCTACTTACGACGGTCGGATCATCACATCCAGCAGCGACGCGTCTCCTGCATACAACGGTGGCGATCGTCGACCTGACCTGACCCAGACATGCGGCGATCGCGTTGATCCGACGAACGACTGCGCAGAAATCCAGACTTACGTCGATTTCGAGCGTCCCTCCGACGTGAGCCCCACCAAGAACGGCATGGATCGACGACCAGAAGCGACTTCGGAAAGATGTTCCCCGACCAACGGCGACCGTCAGCGCCCCCTATCGCCCGACGCCGACCGCAGCGCCGCCGCCGTTATCAGCGCCGAGCGATCGTTATCTTCACCTCCATCTCCGTATAAGAAAAACGGCATCACCACGACTCCAGGTAAACCTCCGTTGCCTCCGTCGCACAAGCAGCAACAGCAGCACTTCCATCACCAGAGGGCGCAGGTGGCGCCTTGCAGGTCCAAGATCATCAACGCGCGCCAGCACTTCGTCGTCAAGGGCATCGACTCGGATCCCTCTCCTCTTCGGATCTCCTCCACGGATTCCGACTCCGACGACGCCGGCAGCGCCCCCCGCGCCGAGTTCCTCGAGCAGTGTCGGCAGAGGGCGCGCGAGGGGCGGGAGCGGGCGGCCAAGACCGTGCTGGATCTGAGCCAGCGGATCCAGGAGCGCCGCGACAGCGACAGCGACGCCACGCGCGGTATTGATCCGTTGCGCCGCGGCCAATCAGGGGCCGGATCCGACGAGGGAAGAGGAAGCGAGCTCGACGCAGCCGCCATTACGCTCAGTGCGGCGAACGGCGACCACAGCAGCGATGGAGACGAACCCGGCGACGAAAATGGCCACGAAAACGGCTATGGCGTCGACGCCGGAAGCCCGGCGCTAGTCGGTGGGAGCCATCGGCCTCATCAGCGGCGCGGCGAAGGATCTTCCTCGGCGGCGTCTCCAGCATCGTCGCCGCCAGCCAGCAACGGCAGCTTCCGTCGCCTCAGCTCCACTTCCGGTCATGGCGTCGCGCCTTCGACCGCCTGGAGAGACAGCACGCAGAGCATCGGGTACCTGGAGACGGACATCGACACCTTGCACAGCCGCGAGGTGATCCGCGTGCCCGAGAGCGACGCGCCATCGTCGCCCCCAGCGGCCATCTTCCACGGCCGCCACCGTCCGTTCAAGCTAAAGACGCGCAGCATGTTCAACCTGACGGCAGCCGACGAGGGCCTTGCCGCCGTGGCGGCGCCGGAGCAGCAGCAGCAGCGCCATCTACGCCTGGAGTGCGGCGACGGCGGCGAAGACGACGTGTCTTCGCGGGCCAAGAGCATGGAGTTCCTGCTCAAAGACGAAAACAAACTGTCCGTGCTGCCACCCGAGAACCTGCTGCAGCAAGTCCACGGTGGCGACGCCGGCCAGCGTCGGCCGTCCGAGCACGAGCTGAGGGTGCGACGCTCTCTGCAGAAGCTCGACCTGCCCGAGTGGTACACCAGCTCGCCCATCAGCCGCATGGGCAGCACCGAGGGATTCATCCTGCGCAAGGATGCTGGCCAGCAGCAGAGCACGACGCCGCGCTGGGCCGAGTACCGGAGGAGTTCGTGCAACGTGGACGGCAGTCAGGTAAATTGAACGATATAAAAAAAATGCAGAGCCTCGGATGTATTGGTAGCTTGTTGTGACGAATACATCCTAGATGACACTGCTGAGATTTTAAATGGTCAATGTTATGACTTAAACCGGTGTTCAGCCGCCTACCTGTCAAAAAGTCGTTAAGATGGTGCTAAATCCTGTGATTCCTTAATAAGATTAGAAGTTAAAAGTAGATGCTTAAAACTCCGGAATTTGCCCAGTGACATTTTTTTCTTCATTGTGGAAATTGACCATCCGCTTGCTTGTGTTAACGGGCTCATCGAGTCTTTACATTTCCCAGTTTCTATTTTCAAAAATAAGGTCACTTGGAAAACTGCAACGTTAAACGGAATGTGGAGCGATGCGGCGTTCCATAACCCCTGAAGCCAGATAGCATTATTCTTTACTTCTTTTTTAATAAAGACGGGGAAATGTATCGATTTTCCGACTCTGTTAGGAAAAGTGGATGAAAGATTTCTACTTGTGGAGAAATATTGTTTCCATCTTTAAAGTAGGATTTATTTTATTGGGTGAATCCCAGATTTTTAGCAATATGGGTTCAGGTTTTTAAGACCGCCTTAAAAGCATCTCGCCACTGCGAATCTTTAAATAACCCCGTTGTGCCGAATGCAACGTAGATGGCGCGGGGAGTTTTGCAAATTAGATTATTCTAATTGACTAGTTGTATACACAGTAGTCTGCATCCATGTGCAAAACAGAATTTCGTCTATGCTGAAGGAAAGAAAGATGAGCGAAAACTCCAGAATAGACGAGGCAAACAATCTTTGAAGCTTATTTTTCGTTTATCTCCCCACCGAAATTTCGTTTTGCACCTAGATGCAGTGCATAGAACAAACGCTAGGATCCCAACATTGTTTGTTTGGTCTTTGTCCAATATGGGAAACCTAGTTTTGACACCTTAGAACGAACAGAGGCCAATACAGGAGGTGCACAATGGCATACTTCCGATAACAAAATTGACATTTCTTTGTTGACCTGGAGTTTAATCCATTAATTCAAAGCTTGCGAACATGCTAGAAATTATTTATCCTGCTGATGTTATTGTTAGTAAACGTATTGCCATCGTGACCAGAGATAGCGTGATTGGGCATTTTATCTCGGGTGTTTGTTGGGTTTAGTTAGCTATGGAGCGATACAGTCTGTCAACTGCGTGTATCACTTACATTGTAAGTGCTGTTCGTTTAATTCCGCGGCCAAGATGGTTGCCAAAGCGAGGTAATAACATGTACTTGAACGTGTACAGTATATACGCATATGGTCTACGTCTCTCTGGCAGCCAGAATTGGATTGAATCTTCAATCTGAAAAGAATTTTGTTTTTTAAAGCAGTTCTTCACATGCTTAACATAGCCTACATGTATATTCGATTGAAGACAAATTTCATTATGTGCTCGCAGTTTCGGACATGTATTTAAAAATCAACGGAGACACAACCAAATCCGTTCCCAAGAATTCATATATGGATGGTTTGCGGAAGAATCGTAATCTCGATTGGGTCTCCTTGACAGTCATATTGCTGTCGAACGTGATATTATAATAAAACAATTCTAATTGCAAACTTGTGCAAAGTGATCACAAACTGGCAACAATATATTAGCAATAGACTAATATATGCAATCAATCTGGTAATATTTGAAACAAATGTCATAAGTTTGCAATCAGTTATTGCAATCAGCTGCAATCGGACAGGTCCAAGATGGCCGACAAAGAGACGCTGAGTAAACTTAAGAGAATCAAATCTATCCGATAAAGGCAATCAGAAGTCCTGCACTCATAAGAAATTAAGGCGCTTAAACTGTCACATATACATTGTACGCCACTTTTTGCAAAGGTTTCCCATAACACCAAAAAGGTACTGTCACAACACATAATACCTTTGTCGCTGAAATGAGAAACCTATATAAAGTTTTTAAATGCAGTTACAGGAAACCTTAAAAACCTAGTAATGGTTTTCCATAACACCAACAAAAAGGACAGTTTAAACACTTTATTTGCATTTTTTTTCTTAGGGTGTGTGGGGTGGGAGACAGTGAGTCTCCAACGGCCAAACATTATTATCTTATATCATCTGATCATGAAAACCAAAATCTAGTTCCAAACAATATTCTTTATCTACTTAATGAGAATAAAACATTGTTGAGATTTAAGCATATAGATAAAAGATTGTTTAACCCTCTCAGCCCATACGCTAATCCGGCAATGGTTATCATGCAGGCCGTGACTTCAAGACTACTTTTACGACGCTCATGGTAATGACGTTCACTGTTCTTGTCTGAAATTTCAGGCCAGGACGCCAACCTCGTCCTCCAAGAACGTGATCATCTCGAAGCGGGTGACGACGCCAGACCTGCGCTACGTGAAGTCGTCGCGCGAGAGCCTTCTTCAGAGCCCCATGTCGCCGTCGCCATCGTCCAAGGACACCAGCAGCGGCTACTTCTACTACACGGGCGGCGCCATCTCGCGCTGGAGCAGCAGCCGGCTGTCGTGCACCACGGCGGCGTCGTCGCGCAGCACGTCGCCGACGGGGTCGCTGCGCTCGCCCTTCCAGCGCCAGCCCTACCTGGGCTGGCGCTCGTCGGAGCGGCTGGCGCGCGAAGCCACCAACTGCTCCGCCGCCAGCAGCGCCAGCAGCACGCCGACGCACGGCAGCGCCACCTACTTTTACCGCAGCGCCGCCGAGCGCCTGTCGCAGGGGCCGGGCTACTACGCCATGCGCTACGGCGCCTACCGGGCGCCGGGCAGCGAGACCAACTTGGCGTCGCCGTCGCAGGCCGCCAGCCGGCGCGGCTCCAACACCAGCACGGCGACGGCGCCGCCCGACGCCACCGCGCTGCCGCTCGACCGCTGCAGCCCACCGGACAATAACAACCACGCCGGGATTACCGTCAACGTCATCGAGCCCAACGGGTGCGGCGGCGACGCCGAGGACTCGGGACACATGTTGGTGGCCGATCTAGTGCGCGAGATTGACAAGCTCATCCACCGCAACGGCCACGGCGAGGAAGCGGAAGTGAAGGAGGACAAGATGGCCGCCGTGGAGGAGGAGGAGACCAAGAACGAGCAGGCGTCCGTGTCGCCAAAGTCGGCGACGGATCGCCAGAAGTTCGTGTGGATGGAGTCGTCGTTCGTGGGCGTCAGGCCCATCGTCAAGCCCGAGAGCCCGCCCAATGACTTTCCGTCGCCGGTGGCGTCGCCTAACGGTGACGCCGTCGAGGACAGAGCGGCGTCGCCAGAGAAGATCACCAGCCAGGCGCAAGTGCATCCACCGCCGACGGCCCTCTTCCAGACGCCATCTCTGTTCAGACAAGGTAAGACAGAAACCAACTTCTTGGTGGGGTGTTCTCTAAATGCGAACTCTAAACACGACATTTTAACTATAAGGACGTCATCGTTCCTGCACGCAACGATGCCATGTGGACGGATTTAAGAGGATGATAATGCTATAACAAGTAGAATTTTTATATAAACCTAAATTCATTTTTTTAGATAAATGTCGAGTGTTCCACCAGAACAACTTGGCCAAATTGCAACAAAATGCTTATTTCCAGGATTCTGCATTTTTTTGGCGTCTTCATGGGAAAATCGAAACGAGAAATTTCGTACAATTGCAAGGAAAATTAGCATCTAATTTTTATAATTGGTAAAATTAGAAGAAACTCGGAAATAAATTCAACAATCCATTGCTATACTGTGACATTTCAGCGTGTGAATCACCTGGAATTGTTATCAGAAAGACTTAAATTATATAGGATTATAAATGGCTCAGTTTTTATTCAAATTTATTCTTTAGGTCGGTTTTTGGTTTTTCAATTGTACATTTTTCTTGCAACGTGAATCTATAACGCAAGCCATGTTTTAGCATCTGCTTAAATCCGGAAGACATTTTCCCCGTGGTGTGTAAATTGTCGTGTTGGAGTTCATTTGTGCGGAACACAGATGGCGCCACCGCTTCATACGTTAATACACCTGACCGAAAGCAAAGTGGCGCCACCGGCGTTCCGAGGTGATGGGAGTTGGGGTTTATAAACATGTCTTATACTAACCAAAAAAACTAATCCTTTTTCTAAAATCCTGTGCGCTTTCGCTTCGAATCTACGCCATATTTTCTCAATCTTTCTGCTTTTTCGCTACAGTTTCTTAACATCGCGACATATACGATACAACATCGATCAGCTAGGAGACTTTCAACTTTGTCTCACCCCTGTAATGTTTCTAAGAATGTCAGGAGCATATATAGTATCGATTCTTTCTCCAGAATCCCACTTTCCATGACGGCGCTGATAACTCAAGCTCAAATTAAATATCAATATTACACACTTCTCGATGTACGAAGCGTCTTTCATGCTCAGTGCACTCTATTAGTTGTGTTCACTATAGATTGATGAAAAATACTCTTCAGTTGCTTTAGGTGATAGCCGCGCTGAAGTGCACTAAGTCGTTAAATAAACTCGACACAAACACTAACTTAATCCAATCCCGTTTTCCACTGAGATGTACATGCATGCAGTATACAAAATCATTGACACACTTAGTAAGTAAAGACCATACATTCGAACCTCGATAAGACGAATCGCCTAAGGACATCAAAATTTGTTCGTTTAATTAAACAGTAATTCGTATGAACAGCAGTCAGACAAAACATGATTTCCACAATACGAACTAAAGTTTCATCGAAGTTATTGGGGAATTCCCAGTTATAACGTACATTTTTTCTCGTCTTAAACGAATACAGTACATTAATATTATTCGCCCATACCCTATAGAACGGGGACTGAAAATGAGTTCGGGCTATCAGAAATTCGTATAAAGCAAGTTCTTCTTAATGGGGTACATGTACTGTATTTGGTTATCGAGGTGGCCACCACCGAGGGTGCATTCACTTTAACGTACAATAATGGTACGTATACAGTATAGTTGCTGTATTCTTCCGCGGCTCCGCCATGACTGATGACAGTGACACCTACCCCTGACCTAGGTTGTGTTACCGTGTACATTATTTCCCGTTTTACGACTTACAGTAGATCGATAATGCAAAGTTTGCCTTAAGTATTAACAAAATCTTAGAATTAATCGATTGATTAAGAGCGCGGCTTAGCGAGCCATCCGCGCGTGATGTATTCATGCGCGTCCCATACCATCGCCTAAAGTGGGCCAGAAACACGTGTAATTAGCATTATTAGTAGCAGTATTGTTATTTGTAAAATAGGAGAACAAAAAAGTTTGACGTTCGGAGGGGAGTAAATTGGCCGCGTCGAATAACCTTTTTTGCTTACGTAAGCGAAAGGATGTCAGGTGAAATTTTCCTGGCAAATTGGGCTCAAAGAGTTAGCCTATGTTATATTATACAGTACATGTATACAAATGCCCCATTTTGCTTTCGCTTACTGGACCATTAGCAACATCGTGATAAATTTCACGGATCGGAATAGATATATTTTACTGGGCCAAAGAGGCGAAAAAACAAAGCATCCTGGGAGTTCGTGAACCCTCGCTAGAGATGTTAACTATCCCATGAAAAACACTCGAGTTTACGAATAATAAAGAAAAATTCCTTTCATGAAATTCGTGCCACGAGGTGAAAGCAGAGACTTAGCAATCGAGAAATGGCTGAAAAACCAAAACTTTCGTCTTGGTCATTTCAGGTCAGTGTATACTGGGTGAATAAGAAAGTCAAGGCTCGAATCACGAATCGTTCAGCTGCGAATATGGATTAAGGCTGATGAAACGAGTGCTTCCAATGTCACGTTTCAAAAGTAATTCCCATCATGGGTAAATAATGGCGTACTTTTGTCATTTTTTGGGTCTGTTTCAAAAACTTTCAGATTTGAGAGCTAGAAAGTCGTAAATCGGCCAATAAATGAATATTACCTCGAAAAAAGTTTTATTTTCTCACCTACGGGCTTAATTGATTTACGAGCATGACAACTTGCGAAATTGGACCGTGGGTTTATGATTCGCGCCAGTTTTGCAACAAAAATGTGAGGCAATTACAGCCTGCATACGTCTGGTATGATTCATAACATGGATTTGGAACTATGATAAACCAGAAAGTCACATTGGACTGGATGTTTGGTTTGGTTTCATACCTTGCTGTTGGTTCGATATCGGCTATTAAGATGATCGAATCGCCAACTTTAGTCAGTTTTTGCTTCATTCGGACGTTTAACAAGAATCACGATGGAATCGAGCTATGGCTTTATGTGATATATATAAGTCAAATCCAGTTTGGATGTTTTTCGTCTCTAGTAATGTAGCATTTCGTTGCACAAAGCAACCATTCCACGCTTCCTATATGACATTCCAAGATGGCCGTATTTGGAGTCTTTTTTTCCCTAAAAAAGTGGACTATCTTGAGTAAAAAATATTACCTCGACTTCAAGGAGGTATTGATCATGGGTTTTGCACGTAGTATACTGTATGGTAAATGTTGCGAATTTTGGCCTTTTCGAGAAATATAATGGCACAATGAATCCATTGAGAAATTCCAGCGCCATCTTTGTTCATGCATGGCGCCCAGTTGCTATTTGAGTCACTTTAGCATCCCAGCAATATTTCCCATCAACAAATGGGTGGCTTACGCAAAAGACTCGGTTTTTCAACAAATTTCGTTACCATTGTCAACACCCTGCAAATATCGTCCGTGACATAAAAAACCTTTTTCTCTATATAGTCTGCCAATATTTCGTTTCGACATCACGTTCCCCACGCTCGTCAAAGCAAGGAGAGACGAACACAATGCTTTATTTACTTCTCGTCCTACGCCATTTTGAAAGATGGCCGCTTGTTTACACGACCATTAGTCATTGCTCGTTAGCGGTTCACTCGAGTTTTAAGTTTAACACCGGGAGTTTTGGGCTGGGCAATTTGTTGGAATCCAAATTTTGCGTAGGGTGCGAACGAAGCATGCAGGCTCCGTTTGGGTGGTGCTGCTGCGAAAAAAAAAATGCCCAATTATTTTGGCAACAAATTTGGCGTTAGCCCTATTTCCGCCTATACCCGTGTCATAATGACTGATTACTATCGCATTCAACACGGTGATTTTTCGCCCCCGATTTTCGATACGGTTTCATACCTTTTTTTTAATAGTTTTTAATCTTTCTCCGCATGGGGGCACCGTGTGCACGTACTTCGAAGCCAGGGCTTAAGTAGACTGCGATTAATGGCTCCAAGAATGTTCGACGAAGATTTACTTGTTTAGGGAAAGAGGAATTGAGGGTCATTAAATATTGAATCATTTCCGCAATTAACCCCGGAAATCGTGGCCAGCCTCAAAATTGCCGTTCGGTTCACCTATGGCGTTCGAACGTGACGTGTCAGGAATCCAAAGCATCGGTCGCCATTTTGAATTTCTGAGCATGAAATTGCTCCAAAACTGGATAAATCTATAGCTGCATGGCAATTTTAGGCGTGTCCAAAAATAAATTAGACTACTGTATAAAGATTATGATACCTTTGTATACAGACAAAATACATGCACTGTGCCTGTACCTCTTTAATTTTTTTTAAAAAAATGTAGAGTGAACGTCGAAAATGATAATACCTATTGAAAAATAGTTCGATTTAATTTTTAATATTAAAATAGTAATCTCGGAACACAACTTTCCAGAATTCTTAATCCGTAAAATCGCCTGCAATTTGGTCATTCCGGGATTGCTTACTTTTAGGAGTACATTGTATTTAAAAGTTTACTCAAAAACACCTCAAATACTTGTTAGCTAAAAGGTACTGTAGTAATTTCGAAATGTGCAGCTGTTAATCGTGCAATTTTGAGTTTGATTTCATGTTGAATATTAGCACACTGCTTCCAAACGTATTTTGAAAAACAGTTGTATGCATTCAATCTATCTCATTTTTTTTGTTTTTTTCCATTCCTACGGATTCAAAACAAGGACAAAGCACCTCATTTGCAACAACCTTCTATCTCAAGTAGATTTCGAAATATTTCCGATAAAAGCGCATATTTTCGGATTCGAATGCTTTAGAAAAACATCCGCAATCCCGATTCAAGATGGCGTCTTCTGGCGTTTGTTTTTGCAGCCTCGCCCCTTATCTGCGCACCTTGAGGGTATCTCTGAGGTTGCGTTTGAAGGTGAAGAGGGCACTTATTTATATCAAAAAATAAAAGAAGCATTGTTTTATTGAGACGTATGGATTTATGATTTCCTCCTATACACCCACCGGTATATAATGTACATGTACAATGTTAGTACTGTACTGTATGTGGTTGTTGCTATTCGTTATCAACTGGAATGTTTTGAACGTATCAACATATTATAAAAGTTGCACCAACGCCCCCTTCCTTATCTTTTTGTTACATCATGTTGAACATTCATGATTTAGCCCACTTCAACGATATGGCATAAGGAAACAAAAGTTAAGTTTTTTTTCTCCCGTTGCATACCTACCTTTGATTTTTTTAAAAAAAAAAGGTTTGGTATCCATTAAAAATTCATCATGCCCTATTTATATGCACTTCAAAAAACATTTTATCAATTGTAAGTTACAGTAAAATGCAACTGTCCTTCAATCGAAATTAATATTATACTGTCGTTTAAATTGATCGGATCCCAGATTTTTTTTTTAAAGAAATATGCTTGAAAGCACTTGAGATTGAGCATTTGAATGAGATGACAGGATAGGTCGTAAATCGCAGTATCTGAATAAATGATCACAATAAAAGTATATTCTCAATTTGGGAATTTTTTTTCAAACATATCCATTTGTATTTTCATAACCGCGATGTAATGGATGCACATGAAAAAAAAGATTTAAATAGATATCATTGTAGTTTTAATTGTATTTTAAAATTATAATGATAGCAATTTAAAAAAATCTGCATATTAAGTTACAGTATGAATTAACAGGAATATTCATTTACATGTAGCTTACATAATGCATGTAATTGAAATTTTTTCAAAGGAAATGCAGGGTGTCCTCAATTAAGTAACAATTAAGTTAAAACAAGTCAAAATTGTTCGCAGATTTCGTGGCCACTCTGTTTTTGCTCTCCAATTTCTTAGTTACGTTTGTTTTTCTGAGAGCATACTGTAAGTTTGGGGAAAAAAGCACTCATTTCTACATTTGCTTAACAGTAAAAAAATGGACAACGCAAAAAAAGCTTTGTGCGCACTGCACTCGTAATTTTCTTGAGTATAAAAATTACGGTACATGTTTTGTATATGTGTTTTTATACGCAGCTCAAAAACAATTAACAATGTTGTTTAAAAATTAAAATAACCAGGCAGTTAACATTACACCTGAAATATACGTTTTATACATGTACAAGTAGTACATGCGTATACGAGTTTTACATTTATTTTGAGAAAAGTACGAAACTGTCTATTGGGTACTATACAGTAGATCTCGTACCAATGTCGAGAAAAAAAACGGGCCGTGGGCACATGGCCAAAACCACAGCTATGGTCTCTCAAAAATGTTTTACGCGTCTGTTTGTTTTCTCGGTAAGATAACAAAAACACGGCTGACTGACTCATCGATTAAAAATTTGAACTTTGGCATTTGTTCGGTTATCTACAGCGCATCGTGGAGAATGCGAGCGATGTCAACTTTAATGGAAGATCGGGGTTTGCACGGAGGAAAAACAACATTTACATTTCACAAAATACAACAATGGCTATTTACATTTAATCCTTTTTTGTTTGGTATTTTTTTCACGTGCATCTTTGATGTCGGCGGTTATAAAGACAAAACAAAACCAAACCGTGTTGACATAATAGCAAAAACAAAAAAGGCTCTCATTTAACCGATCAATAATCGGTAATAAAACAGGAATTAAAAATACTTTACATTTACCGAAATAATGCATTTTGCAGAAAGTTAGTTACCGGGTTGCTTACTTATTAAAATATTAACATAATAAGTATTTTAAAATGCGATACTTCCAACCTATAAAATTCAATTAGTTTTTCAAACGATTCAAGATTTTCGTGATAACTTGTTTTCAAAGAACACAAAACCTCATTTCCGCGTGAAATGAAGCCCTGTATGTGTATTTGATTTCAAGATATAACGAGTTGTTTTCTTCCGTAAACAGCTTTGTTTTCACAGAAAACCCGCAGATTATTTCGAAACGAGGAATGAAAAAGTACATGCAATTTTCTGAGCAAACAAGCTCAAATTTTCCACGGAAATAACAGCCATTTTATGAAAACAAATTTATTATACTGTACATGTGATCAAGGCTTTTTTCGAGGGAGAACGTAACTGTACGGTATGTCCATCTTCGAAAACAACTCTCAATTTTGAAGGAAAGCGAATTCACTGAATCGTCTCCAATTTTTTGACAACTCAGGTGCACGCGTCATAATTCCAAGGTGGTTCACAATTTCCCAAAAAAATAATAATCTGATAACGTTCATTGTCCATTCGTGGAGTTTTTCGATTAAACGTTGATCAAAGCGGGATCGTAAAATACATTAAATGATCTGATAAACGAAAGTGACCATCCTTAATCCCTGCACCGTACAGGGTGTCCTAAAGGAGCTGTCAACAGTTCGGAATTTGGGTAACCTCGAATTTGCGGGACGACGCGACGCGTCGAACATCCTGCAGGTTTCGTTATACTGTACATGTACACGGGTTGGGAGGCAAATCCTTGACACAGTAAAGTCGGTTAGTAACGGTACTTCAACTCCGAAGGGGCCGACGAAACGATGAAAAAAAAAAACGAACCGAAGAAACCTAGTTTCGTCTAGACCTCTCTACTAGCCATTTCTTAACATTCCAACTCGAAAGATTTTTGTTGGGAGGTACAGCATTTCAAAGGTCACTCGTTATAAACGGATATACAGTACGAGTAAGCTAAAGATAGCAATTAGAAGTTTTAACACAAATTAGTCTTTTCAATAACGGTACTCGCGAATCAAATCGATTTTAAAACTCACCTAACCTACGTAGTACGAACCGTTTACAAAATCTCAGCGCCATCTATGAGAATTTATACGCAACGGAGTACACTGTGACAATATGGCGCCTAGAGATGCATTTTTGCTTAGTGATGACAATGGGTTACGCATTTCAAGCTCTCACAGTGCCATCTGTAGAATACGATGCGCAATTATTTGTTTTTTAAACAAAATGGCGTCATAATAGTTTATAACGCCATAGATTCAGACAACGAATTTGTCTATAAACAACGAAGTTAAACAACTAGGAATTGGGAATTTCACATTTTTAAACTACTTAATGATGATGCTGCCTTACCTGCTTTGCTTCAAAATCATCAGTTTTCACCTGATGTTGCTATTTTTGAAAACTAGACGACACTGCATAAAATTCGATTTTTTTTCATTTCAAATTCATGGATGTAAAATTCCCATTTCCTAGTTATTTACCTTCGGTATCTATAGACAAACAAAGTTATAGAAAATTTAATTTTAATCTTAAAACTATCTTCAAAAACTCCCCATGGACAACGGCTAACTGGTACATCCTCTGATTTGAAACTGGCTGTTGAAAATATCAACAACTTTAGGAAATGATGAATTACAATGCAGAAATCTAAGTACATGTAAGCTCTGTAGTGCATTTCATCTTTTTTGCCATGTCACAAAAACAGCTTAAGATTGGGCGATGATCTATTTCTGATCTTGATAAGAATTTCGCGCCCTAATATAGATGGCGCAGCCTGCGTCACCTGCAGGGAGCGTATAAGTGGCACTGTGACCAGAATTTCTCCTAATCACCCTTTTCAAATAAGCCAGTGTGCTCGCAAATGCAAACATGACAATTTTTTTTTCAATATTGCGGGATTTGGCATTTCCTCTCTAATTAGACAAAAAGCAATTAGCGATAAAACGATGGCTTAATTAACGAGGCGTGCAAAGTGCGTTGTTTTGACCAGATTCAACTTTAATCTAGGTTAATGGGCGATTAATAACCGCCCTTGAAATCTACACCAGCCTCGCTTGTGCCGCGCTTAATTAATGAGCATTATTTTTAAGAGGGTCATAAACCCTATGCCTGTAATGGCAAAATTTCAACCACTCTATCATACATGTACAGTACGTGCATAAATAATTCG
>JAQGAO010001339.1:0-25069 GCA_034697705.1 Ommatoiulus sabulosus
TAATGAGCAAGTTTTGGTCAGGGAATTTTGGATTTTAGTCAGGGAAAAGTCATGGAAAAGTCAGGGAAATTGAAAATAAAAATTGTGTGGCCACCCTGATATAGTACCATTTGGCAGGGGGATCATTATACATATTAAGTCGGACTAAGTTTGTATGTCTGTTTGTATATGTAAACTGTGAGCAACATCAAGTTATAATGTGGAACGTTTGGGTGAAATACTCAAAGCCTCATTAAGTCACAAGAGTATAAATGAGCTGTTTCGAGAATTAGTGAGTCGATTCATGGCACATTTTGAGTACTTTTATTGCGAGCACTGCGATATCTACTTTTGTTTCTTATATACATGTACAGTAGGCCTATGCATGCTTATGGATTCTGTTGTATCATACTGTAACTCTTTAAGATCTATATTTACTGTATGCGATTTTACTAAAAAAGTTTATTGTGTTGTTTATTTTTATTTATTGTACTTATTCAAAAGGAAATTTGAATGGTAAATAAAAAATTTGGCGGCGTTGGTCGCTCTTTCTAAACCTTTACATAACTCTTTCTAGACTTGTTATAATAACCGCACCACTAAATTTTACTTCCTTCATCACCGCTGGCGACAGAGAACCTGTCCTACCAGTTTTGTCTTACTTTTAATGTGCTGGAACTGTCAATCTACATGTAAAAGGCAAAAATTAGCGTGTTTTGCTGCATGGAAAATGTTGTCCTCATTGTTATGAAAACCAAGTAAAATGGACAGATTGTTTTTTATTGAAAAACTGTTTGTTCGAATGGCCTGCTCTACATTGATCCATAGACAGCCGTGTAATTATGAACGCAGAGGAAATAGTCGTTAAATTGGCAAATGCCATCAAGAGCAGTTTCAGATTAGAGCACAGGCATGGGGGAAACGTCCGTAAATGCTCAGAATACTTTATTAAGAATCACATTTCTGATTTCTGCATCCCCTCTTCCTAAAAATGTGGAATTCCTAATCCCATGGCAATGCCATACATCTGCAACTACATTTCCTCTTGCCATTCTGTTAATATCCTCTGTGTGTGCAAGGTTTTTGTGCTCCAGGATATTAGACTACTGTTTACTCGCGATCAGACTTTTTATGCAGACCATACTTGCCGTTCATTGAATTTGTGGTGCTGAGATTAACTATTATGGTGTCTTGAAAGAATTTATTCGACTATTCTCCTTTGCAAGTTTTTTTCCCAGTAGAAACAAAAGAGTCCACACTTCTATTGTTGGCTTTGATGGCTAATGAAAAGGTGTTTAATACAGATGCAAACATGACAAGCCATTTACTGGCAAAGAAATTAGTTGATTATTGATCCTGAAAGAAAAGCAGATTAAAGTTTAGGGTACAATCTTTTGTTCCATTGTCTTATTACCGGAGTATTAATTCCACTAAAATAGGTTTAAATATAAACCGGGATATTTTTAGGGATTACCTGCATCATACCGATAACTCGTTAGACATTGAATCTTTCTCGTGCAATACAAAAATTCGCCGATACTATCAACTGTACTGTATGTAGATGTATGACATTTGGTTGGTCTACAAAGAGTTCTTGGAAGAATTTGTCACTATTATTCTTGATGTCTGCACAATAGACAAATTCCTTTCCGGTGTACAGTCTGAATTCAGTGTTATGAAAAATATTTTTAATTTCTCAACAGCCATTCATGAGGCTGTTGATGCGTGCGTAAAATTTAAAACATTTATTATATTTGTGGAACTACGACAGTTGTGCCTGACCCTGTCGAGACTATTGAAGAGCTTCTGGTTTGTTTTTTAGGGCAGTTTACCATTAATTTCCTCAAACCTTTTCCAGCTTATGGTATCGTCTGCTATGAGAGCCAGTAACTCACGTTGAGGTGGAAGTTCGTTGAATTATGAAATCAAAACAAGTAGACATTAATTTTCCCGCATTTGACACATGTACGAACATCCGAATTTCGGGTGTCCGTGGAGCCTGTAGCAATGGTTAAGATCCAAGTGGGAGATGACATTCTCCCTGAATATACTCGCACCAAAGCTCTCAAGAATTGCTGAAAACATTTGATTTTTTCGACACCCTTGCATTTCTGCAATTCTGTTCGCCTTACTGTCAGCCTATTTAAAAGTAGAAGCAGCCGCTGTCACATTTTGTAATTTAATTCTGAAATTAACGCAATTATTTGGAAAGAATGGTGAGGGTGCTTTTTTGGTGTAATTAAATTGCCCTCGCATTTTGCATTCTTCGTTGTTTCAGGCTTTCAGTGAGTGAGTTGTTATACCAGTCATCTACATAAGTTGTAGACTTCTTTGTGTAGAAGAACGGAATCTGTCCTTTTGCTCGCAGTTTTTTTTTATGTCTACTTTCCTACTTTTCGTAGAATGCAATCTCCGGTCAATTTCGAGGCAAATTGTGCCCTCTCTGCTTTTTCCAGCATCGACGACTTCTTAAGGACGTGCCTCGCCACACGGAATGAGCTGGACCCGGTAGCGTTGAAGCGTGCAACCGTGAATTTAACTCGTTATCGTGGGTTTAATGCCGTCCAGTTGTAACCTGAAATGGTTTATTACGCAATTTACAAGCAACCGCTCGTAGTAATCCGACTACATTTTAAAAACCATCAGCATGTTGATCATACCGCTGCCTTTCTAAGAGCGAACGAAGCGTGAAAAGGCAATTTTTGATGTTGCGACATAAACCAAGATGCACGAACACCTCTTTATTTCCGGTTCTTCAGATTCGCGAAAGCCGGAAATGTGCTTTGTGTCTGTAAAGCGCACATAGTCGCCGTTTTCTCGCGCGCTTTGGAGTTGCAATTGGATCGACCATGGGAAATCGGATGGCTCGTAAACCCTGCTCAATTTCATCTTGATCGATTCTGTCAATGGTATAGTCTGAAGATATGATTTCACACTCGTCTGCCCCCCAATTCCCTTATACACAAGAGGTCTGAGATGGATTTTAAAGCAGTTTCTTTGTCAGTTTATGCTGGCTTTACTGACCATTCTGACTACTGCTTTTCTACGGCCTTTCCTGAAGTATTTTTGGAAAGCCTTCCTTAAATCGACCACACCCATCCCACTCCACTTGTGAAGTTATGTGAACCTATTTTTTATTAACTTTCAATAATCTCGCTGACCGTTCATAAATCTAGAAGTATTAAATTGTTTGATTTGCATAACATGTGCGCCCTGGATAAAAAGAATGTACCAATCTACTACATGTATATGTATATTCCTTCTGGATTTATAATAAATAACGAGCGCATATTAACTCTCTCCCCCCCTCCCCAACAAATGGAAAAATGAATAATTTTTAATAATGTTTTCGTGATGATGCTTGTTAAACACATTTTTGTTAGGACGGTGAGCAAACGTGATGGAGTACTTCAGTTTTAGAAAAAAATGATCAATGAAGTTTCTGCATGAAGTTTTGCTGTCCATTGCAATGCCCATTGAGTGCATCGTTTTCTTATAAAAATAGAAATTGGTTTGAGAATAGATCCTTTAGTAATTATCTGGTGAGCACGTGTGACTTGAAATAGCTCTCATTGAGGTAATTTATTAATAGAGGAATCTTAATTACCAATCAGATGCCTGTAAAGTAGACTGCACAATAGTGATCTTTTAGAATAAGCTAGCAGTATGAAGTAGGCTATTTCAAAACGTAGTTATATTCTAGGTTTCTCTATTATTCAATCAACTTTCTTTGTTTCATACTTTTGCGTTAAGATTGGGATTATTTTAAATTACCTGAGAGATTAATAAATTTGCTTCAACAACCTGCATGGCTTATTTTTAATTTTGCAGTACTGGTTGGATTGTGAGAAGCCAATGAACCGGCAGCTAGACCTTAGTCTTGAGAATTGCGCCATGAAATTTGGGGTAAAGTTCTATACTCCAGATCCAGCGCAGTTGGAAGAAGAATATACGAGGTAGGACTTTTCGTATTTCCTGCCATTGAGAGAAATACCGATGCAGTTATTTTAAAATTCAGTCGCTAACATACTCCTTCCGTAACTGGTTTCTCATTTTTATGGGTAAAATTACGTTGAACGCTTTTTCCAGACGCTTGCCCCTAAGCGTCCCAACTACAAGGTGAGGCATAAGTCTGTAATTTAGGCTTGTTGCGCCTGCTGTCTGCAATAGTGCCGATTTAATAGACTTATGCCTCACCTTGTAGTTGGACGCTTAGTGGCAGGCGTTCATCGTGATTTTACCCTATGGCTGCGTTCATAAAGAGCTTTAAAGCCAGCTTTTTAAGGTGGCCTTAAAAGAGTGTCCATAGACATTACATGTACACTCTTTTAAGGCCACCTTAAAAAGCTGGCTTTAAAGCTCTTTATGAACGGGCCCTAGGTTCTCAAAAAATATAAGCTTGTTAATGTCAAAATGAGCTAGGGTACGTTCATAAAGAGCTTTAAAGCCAGCTTTTTAAGGTGGCTTTAAAGTTCTTTATGAACGTACCCTTAGAATGCTTATTTTTTTTCAAATTTCTATCACCCAGAATGTTTATTTCCCTTGTCTAAATCCACTTTTATTATTAAAAAGAAGCATCTCCCATGGCATTTATTGTAGAATTGTGTAACATTTTAATTATTACTTTCACAGGTATATTTTTTGCCTGCAAATAAGAAAGGATTTAAGTTCCGGTATGTTACAGTGTAACGACAACACTGCAGCACTCATGGCTTCCTACATGGTTCAAGGTTTGTTCTGTTCTAATCTTTGATACACATGATAAATTAAAATGTCACATCTAGCATGATGATGTATTGTAATATACATTGTTATACACTTTGCAACTGATAATTGTATACCCGTTTATGAATTTAATATCGAAACGTTTTTTGAACATTTAAATAATTCTGGACTCTGTATAGGGCTACAGTAAATTTATAGTATAAAAAAGCGATATCCTGTAAATATAAAAACAAATTTAAACGGTCTTAAATCCTTTTTTTTTTGAAAATTTTTTGACTTCTAGTTAAATAATGTCAGAAATTACTATAAAGACAGCTGATTTTTATTTTGTTAATGTCCATGGGAACAACAAAGATCATATTTCATTGTTTCAAGCCTGTTTTGTTTTTGTATTTAATATGTAGGCCTCGTTTTTGACTTGGCTATATATGCACTTACTCAATATTTATAGCAAATATATACAATGTAGACAGTTAATGTGAAAAATTGTAGACATTTAATGCCTGGTTTAGCCTATTCGTTGCTATTTTTAGGTTCTTAATAATTATTGTTCTAAAAAGTTTGAGGCCAATTAATGTGTTTTCTATTTAGCTGATTGTGGAGATTACATACCTGAGGACTATCCAGATCATACATACCTTTCTTTTTATAAATTTGTACCTCATCAAGATTCAGAAATGGAGCGACGAATTATGGAGAATCATAAAAAGCATTTGTATGTATTTCGAATACCTTTTTTTTCTAATTTTAGCTCACTAGTAGTAGGACGTGTACAAGGGATTGCATTCTGTAATTGGAACGGATTACCTAAGGATAACCCATAAACTTAGAGAAATTTAATTTAATTGACAATGTTGGGGTCTGTAGTAATGCGGACTGCTAGTCTGATTAAACTTGAGTAATGCACCCCCCTCTCTTCACCACGTGGCACTGTTTGTGCTGACTGTGGTATATTGGTTTAAATTAAAGGCAATTTTTAAAGAACATTCCTAACTTTTTTCATTAGCGGACAAAATCCTGGGGAAGCTGATCTCAATCTTCTTGAAACTGTTCGCAGATGTGAGCTGTATGGCATTCGAATGCATCCTGCTAAGGTAGGCTGTCAGATTTTTTGTCAAGATGTGGTGCTAAACCCTACAGTGTTGCTAGAAAACTAAAATTTCTTCAGTGAAATAAATAACATTTAGATGGAAACAATTTTCCTCCCCAAGTAGAAATTGTTCATAAATTTACGTTTTTATTTAAGCCTACCTGTGCCCGGCCATGCGTGGCTGTGGCTTAGTCTAATTCCTCTATGATACCTCCTCGTGCTTGCTCAAAATGTTCACTTGTCCGGATTTTTCATTTAAGCGGTTTTCACTTACCCAGTTTCATTTAACACACAAAACATAGGACAAAAGTTCAGGGCTTAAACATTTGTTGCAATCAGTTATCAAGTTTTATCTTTCAAGAAGGTTTTCTTATCTGAGTTTAATGGTAGTATTCAGTTATTTCCATATTTTCTTATTTATTTAAAATAATAACTGGTAAATGTAACGACGTTTTTAAGCATGTTAGAAAATGTGGATGGATAATTTTCTATTTGTGTAGAAAAACAGTATCCATTAAAAGATTATTTATTTCTCTGGGAATTTCCAGATGTACAGGTACTGTAGGGGCTTAGGGGTTCCTTAAATTAAAGTTCATTTTCAAATTGCCCATTTTATTATAAATTGATTGTGATTGAGTTATGTTTAAGCTTTACTTTTATTTCCTTTAGGACCATGAAGGTGTTCCCCTCAATCTTGCCATCGCACACATGGGTGTACTTGTTTTCCAAAACTACACCAAAATCAATACATTTTCTTGGGCTAAAATAAGAAAATTGAGTTTTAAACGAAAACGCTTCCTCATTAAACTGCATCCTGAAGGCTATGTAAGTGTTTTACTCTAAAGTAAATCTTCTAATGTTGTATTTAAAAAAGTTGTATTAAGGAGCATTGGGTTTGTGCTTTTGAGTTAATTAAGATTTACATATCTTGCATGTAAAACTTTGCATCGCTTCTTTTTTCCATTCTTCGTTTCTGCTAATCGAATTGGGTGTTCTTTGCCTTTGCACCTTACATGGGCCATCCATTTTTAGCTACTTTCTTTCTCTGCTTTAGGCTTCACCAAATGTCGTTGAAAGTGCAAGTTCTTGCCAGGTACTTTTTCGATTGCTGCTAGTGTTCTTTTTCCTCCTTGTTTTATTTTCCATCCTTTCAGTGCTCTTAAGATATGTTAACATTCAATTTTCTGTTTCTTCTGTGCTATCACTCGTTAATCCAGAATGAGGTTAGTTGTGGTACTTTTTAAAATATACCAAACTTGCTTTTCAAGTAATGACTACATTTGCAATATTTTCATCTCCATGTTTTAAATATCAAAAGAATCTTAGGAAGCAAAAGGAAGCTGAATGATTTACACATTATTTGCATATTAATTGCGATTCTCTGCTTAGAATTTTTTCTAGGCATCCATAAGGCAGAAAGAGCCTGGTTATTTCGAAAGTATAAGATCTTTGGTTTCAGTCCTTATTGTTATGTTTACATGAACTTCCAAAATTGCTTTTATTTATTTATTGGCATTTCTGACTTATTCAAAGGCAGATTCATAATTTCATTGAATAAAAGATCTTCCATATTGCCATTTTGTTTTTATTATGACATAAAAAATTATGACAAAAAACATCACCCATTAGATTTGTATAGTATTATATTTTGAAATTAAATGAATTGGTCGTTTTTGTTTCCAATAGGGATATTACAAAGACACTGTAGAATTTTTCTTTGAGGGACGTAATGAGTGCAAGAATTTCTGGAAAAAATGCGTTGAACATCATGGCTTTTTCCGATGCTCAATGGTAAAAAAACTTCCACGTCAGAAAACAAGAGTCCTAAGCCGTGGCTCATCGTTTAGGTATACAGAATAGCTGTGATATTATCTACAAAGTTCATGCTTGTTTCATCATTAATCCTGATTTATTTCATTGTATACAGGTACAGTGGTCGAACCCAGAAACAGGTAGTCGACTTTGTACGGGACAATTTTGTGAAACGACAGTCATTTACGAGGTATGGATTAAATGTATTCCTCAAACCGCACTTTGTGACTGCCTTAAGCTCATTTCTGTTGCATGATCAAAAAATTTATTTTCTTAAGGCAGTCTTCTTTCTTATTTTGGCATCTAGGTCCCAGTCCTTTCGATACTCGAAGTCGGTTAATAGTAGCATAAGTAAAGTAGGCGCCTCGAAGTCTGCTCAGCCGCTTCTTCCAGTCGGGGACCAAACGGTGGGGACACCTGCATCTCAATCATGCGGCTCCATGGTCCTGAACGACTCCGGTTCCACCGAAGCCCTGGCGTCTCCTACCCAGGAGAGGGCTGAAATCCACAGTGATGACCAAGCCAGTGGCGAGTACAAGCTGAGCCCTATGGCCAGTCCAATGCTGAACTCTGATCGTCGGCAAGGTCAGGATGAGAAAGTGCAGCCCATTATGAATGGTGGCATTGCAGAAACACAGACCGAAGCTGGACGCAATGAAGGTGAGGTGGGCTTGCCCCAATCAGAGGTGCATCCCAAAGCCAGTACCCGTTCTTGTACAGAGTCTCCCTCCAGTAGAAGTTCCTTGCGCCAGGATGATAGCTCGAAAGAGCAAAATGAGGCAGATGGTGAGGATAACTTGTCCCAAGATTCGTACCAATTGTTCGATGCTGAAGGTGGAACTAGTCCACAAAAAAGGGTTTCTAATGGGATTAAAATAAGTGCTGTGGGAGCTCCACGGGACAGGCTATCCAATGGAGAAACTCCATTGAGCACAAGCCAAAGCACATTACCCGCCCCTTCCCATAAACATCATTCAACTATTGAGCATATCGAGAATGAACAAGGGAAAGGTGTTAACGGAAAGGGAGACGATGCTGTGAGCATCGTCGATAACGACATTGCTTATGTTTTACATAAACGTCATTTTGCTGCCGCTGACCCAGTGCGGGAAAAACCAGAAGCTCCCCCTCCCCTTCCCAGTCATCTCACGCATCCCTCAAATTTACCCTCAACAAAAGGTAGCGCTAGTGGTGTTGGTAGTGGTCAGAAAGGTTTCAAACCGGTAAAGCCGCCTCGCATTCAGGTTGATGTGGATCATCAAAAAATCACACAATCCAGTCCAACCCTCTATGCCAGGAGTCGCTTGAATCGGGAAGACTCGCCTCTTAGGCGCAACAATGCCACATCGCCCAAGTCACCTCTACCACGCTCGTTGGATTTTGTCTGCGTTCATGACTTGCCAGCTGTTTTCAGTTACTCGAGCAAAGATGATTCGATAGCCAACCATTTCATAGAGAAAGTGGTTGAACTCCAAGCACAAAAACGCAGGTCGGACATATCGAACGCCAGCAGCAGCAGCCTGCAGAGCAGGGATAGTGACTATTTGGAGCCGCTGAGAATAGTTGAAGATGGCGATGAGGATGTGGTCAAGCCTGTTGTTATTGAAAAGATGGCTGCTTGTCATAATGGGACCCCAAAAAATAGCACAACACCTATCTACAATGGTTCTGGGAAGCGGTCCTCTGTGCAGCAGCATCTCATTGATCAGATGGCGGATGAGTTAGAGTGGGAAGCATTGGCACCCTCATTTCCGCCACCTCCACCACCTCCATTCCACGAGATGGACGATGATGATTTTGGTTATCTGAACTCCATGCCTGACACGGCGAGTATTGATGTGGCGCGAAATAGATTCCTTAGGAGTACAATAGTGGACGTGAGTAACTCTGGTGGACAGAAGCTGTATCTTGAAGACTTGAGCGATGTTTCAAACGACGAAATGAACGACAACGACACTACTGTCACTGTAGAAGAAAGCTCTGATACTGGCGATACCACAGTCGTTGAAAACTATCCACCGCCGCCACCTCACTCCTTGATCATCACCGAGCAGGAGGATAAGGACGTTGAAGGTGGTGGTGAAGCCAAGGCGGAATCTTATACCACTTTTGGCGCCGAAGAATATTATTCTGGAGAAATTGAGGATATCACTGCCAGTGCCCACGATGATGACATGGCCAATGCTGAAACAGACAGCCTTCCACAAGATCCTGATTTGGACGATGAAGAAATGGAACCTTGCCCACCATTAGAGGATTCATTGCTGTTTCCAGTGCGCACTCTATCACGCATAAGCGAGCGCAGCACCAGTGAACAGAGTGAGAGCAAGGACTCGACCCCGACCCAGGAGAGCAAGCCTTCTGATGATAGGCATCCGAGTGCCTGTGATTTACCAAGCGATTATTCCACCAGTGACGACAATCCATCAGACTGCGGTGGTGCAAGCAGTAATGAAAGCGAGGGTAGCCCCAGTCGAGGCCGTGCACCCGGCACTGGGTCAGGCTTGGGTCTCAGTCCAGTGAGAGCAGTTCGTACTACGGCGGTGTTCGATAGCCACAGGCTATATGAGAATCGCTATGTTTTGCCCGATGATGGTTCACAACTGGAAACTTATTATATGGAAATTGATCCAGCGCAGCAGGAGCAGCTGGAAAAGGGCGTGTTCGATAGGATTGAATATGATCCTATTCCTGGGGACAACTTCGAAGATACAAGCTCAACGGACGTCACTCTTCGTGAAGAGATAAGCCCGCTGGACGAGTTTCCGCTGTCTCCTCACTGCCTAGAAACGTATACGGGTGGGCTTACGCCACGCTATGAGGGCTTCGATGTTAGAATAAACGTTGTACCATCTACATCTCCCAGTCCTATTCGGACACCGGAACCACGTGGCCCCGACTCCAGCCCAGGTTCTACCTGCTCATCCGGGTCCAGGACCAAACGACGTCATCGATCCTCTATCGAACTGCAGGTTTCTAATGGCCACATTCTGGAAAACAGGCATGCCAGCCTCGCTTCACCTGGCAGTGAGGATGGTGGGCCTGGCACCACGTTTGTGAACCTTTACGCTGACGCCTTAAACAAGGACTAAGTGTCTAACTGGTGGTGTCTCCATCCAGTACTGTCTTGATCGTTATGATCTGCCAATGTCAATCATTTGAACATTCCATGCCCTCAGAGAAGGCTTCTACTTCCTGTCACCCGGTCCATGTAGTTCAGAAGTCTGGCTGGCTGTCGAATCTACGTACAGCTAGCGTTAATACAGTTATTGGAGCACAGAAGATGGTGAAAACTCAGTTGTGCTATTTCAGTTGTAGAATTGCGAGCCAATAGGGATGAATGAGCTGTTTTTATCATGCAATTTAAAGCGACTGATTTGCTATGATGGGGAATTTGCAGTCATTTTGGATTTGCTGAAGGATTTGAATGCGGCCTTGAACAGTGTGATTAAAAAAAAAAAACTGAATAATTCCTGCACCAACTTATTTTAAAACATCTCTTGCTGGTTTGTGCGTACTGCACGAATTTGCTAATTTGTTCGAGATTGTGATTTAGGTTTACCTCTAAAACTGAAAGAATCTCAACTTTTAAAAGTGCCAATAAACCTAATTCTGAATGCGCTTGATAACCAGTCTTTTACATTGAACTCATGTTTCTGATTGGTGAGGTTCATTATGATACATGTATGGTAGAGTATCAACAATGTACTCAAAATTTGGATTCAAAACTTTATAAATGATTGATGGAGTACTTAACCTTCATGCTTATTTTGGTCTGATTTTATTAGCAGTCATACATATTGGAAAGCAGTCATCTTTCAGATTCTTTAAGGTTTGCATCTATACATCTACAGTATATTACCATTTGTTGTGTCAAGTGGTTATCATACCTGGTTGAAACGCTATTTGCTTAATGCAAATGATTTCAACTCATGTAGAAACAACTTAACACACCACCTGGCGTGTAGCTTTAGATGCTGCAATATGTTATTATTTCTCACTGTTATTCTGGCTGATAAAAATAAAGAATTTTAGTCCATTAAAGCTTTTCCATCTTGCCAAAGTCGAAGCAGGATAGTTAATCTACACATGTAGACTATGCTTAACTATTATGGTCAAACTTTCAGCAAATTTCAACATTCCATATCTACGCGTTTAAAGTCATCCACTGAAAAAAGAGTGGTAGATGTTACTTCAGTATTAAACAAAACAAGTATATATTACTCAATGAGGATATATAATCACTTTGGTATTAAAAGCAACGTCTACCCCATGTAGTAGTTGGCTTGTCTTATTGATGTTGGCAATCAGTTAGATGGCCTTTAAAATTGGCTCATTCATTCCATTCGCTTGCAGTTTTATTTGCAAATTTATTTTACCATTTTGATATTTAACTTCTGTAACGGATATTCCGACACTTTTGTAGTTTTGTCGGCTAGATCCGATTGTCGCACAAAATTGTCACTGTGTTTGGTCTTGACACATGGAGTTTTAACTCCTAGTATTTCAACACCTTCTCGTGGCAGCACGATTTTTGTAGAACTTTTAGCGAATTTCTGTCGCTTTATTTTCAAACATTCCTTTTACCTAATCGTGGAAACATTTCATACAATATTTTTTTTTAATCTCCACGCTTTTTATTAAAAGCAATTTTGGTATAAGGTTTTACTTAGCACCACAAGCAAAGCACAGGTCACATGATTGGTCGTAAATCTCTGCGATATTTTAGTACACCGCTGCAAATTTTTAATTCGTTTCCTCCTTTTCCCTAACCACCTTCCCCTTGTGATCTTCGAGGTATTTTTAATTAATCACTCAGTCAATCAAGCATTGCTCTCTATTCGCTATCTTTTCATATGCCCTTTGCAGTAACGATCTGTCTGGTTTATTTCTTCCATTACTAATTAATGTTTTTTCCCCCCACTCCTTGGCCCTGAATTAACGCATCCCTTTCCCTGCCTTGTTTGATTTCATGCGGCAAGAAATGCTTTGGCCCTTTGACGCTACGCGATTTGCATCGTCGGCACGAAGATGCCGAGCTTGTCCCAAACATAAGAATGGACAGCACTGAACTAGTTTATTCAGAGGGTGAAAGTTTGGGCGTGAACGTGGTATCATGCCCCACCTTTTGGTGCTATTCTTAATCATTTGGCGTTTTGCACCAACTACGCATGTAATAGGAAAACAGGGGGAATGAAGCTTAATAATCTTGCATCTCAGTACATGTATTCGTAAGAGAATGGTTGTATTGAAAGTATCAGATTAACTTCTAAGATCAAGTGGAAGTTTTTCTGAAGTGAGATGTGTACAGAATCATACTGTTATTGATGGAAAGTGACCTTCAAAAATTGAAATGACACGCTTTCCAACCATTCACATTTGGTGAAAACGTCTTTTGCGGATATAGATAATGGAAATATCTGTTTAAAAGCATATTTCATCACTAGCCAGCGTGAGTCTAGCTTAAGTCTCTTAAGAAGACTCGTTCTAAATTTCCTTTTTTCGAAATTAATCTATTGTCATCTAGCTAGCTCAAAATGGAGTGTCAATCTCATAGTGTGTCATTGAATCTTATGAGGGCACTTTGTCGTTCTTCTTTTGGGCTAGATCTGTTTTAACTGTTTGCTTAGTGCAATAATGAATCTAAGTCTACTATTTGCAATCTCATAATTTAAGCATGGTCCTGACATGCAGTTTCCACTCAGGCTTGACTATGTTTCTTTGTCTTGGCACACAGAAACTTCTCATGTAGACAAGTTACCTTGAATGCCACGATTGTAGATGGGAATTTTACTATGTGCCAAATTTATATCCCAAGGTGTATTTTATTTCTTCAACTCTTTTAATTTAAAATTTTGTTTTGTGCATTTAATATGAGTCAATCTGCAACTGTTGAGTGCGATGCTGTCAGCTACGTTTAAATTCTATATATAGTCCGCTTTGCATCTAAATGAGTTCCTATTTCTTTCTTCCTAAATTTCTTTGCTGTTGTGGCGCCTTTCATGTCCTTTGAAATTATTCCTTCTATTTAATGTCACTTCATCCTAATTTGCACGTGCAAATCTATGAAATACGACGGATTATCTCTGGCATATTAACATCTTTAAGTTTCCTCCACCAAATTTGAAAATTGCATTGGCGCTGAAACCGCCAATAGAGCAACTTACTAGTCTAGTTTTGCCTTTACTTAATCTTACAAGTATGAAATGGAACCATCACGAGTGATACTGCTGCGTTTTAAAAGCGGGCATTTTTAGAATTGGCCGTGTTTTATAGCAAATTAGTCAGAATTGGAAAGCTTAACTTTTCGAGTACTCGTCAGATGATATTTTTGTTTTTTGATATTAGAATTTATGTACGTGTCTTTCTATTACGGTGCACTGCTTTGCGTCCTGAAATTTATCTTCCAATATGTTATAAGGTGCGATAGGATGTCCAAAGTGTATGATTGCACTCTAGCTTTTCTAGTGAATTTTATGAATGAAATAATCGCGATATTCATTCTAATAATTATGAAAATAATAATACTAGACGAATGCAATCTGAATGAACGGTTTTAATTCCAGTTGTATTCAATTCTATCTTGTACAAGTTTTTTGCTGAATGTGATTAAAAGGAGATTTTTTCACTATATTTTGGCGTCGTTTGTTTAGAAACCAATCGAATCGCTACCAAAATCACTACCGCTATTGCTTGACCACATCATCGTGCAACCCTAGCTTCAGAAATAAAGCCTTATATCAAATATGCTCACCCGCTTCTGTTTTAAAAAAGTGGATATTAGTAATCTTCCCATAAGCAAAGCGTTTTCATCGCTAGCGGAGTTCGCCCTTCATGTTCAGTTTACCCAATATGCATGTAAAGTAGATAAAGTTTAGGGAAAAGGCAGTCATAAAGCAAGGACAGTTTTTGATCTCTACCGCCAACCTGTCCTGGTACATATTATTCTATCCTAATTGCACAATTTCACTTGATACAAAATATGCTGGAAAAAATGCAGTTATTAAAGTTTTGTATTAGTTTTTTACAGGGTCTTTCTGCAAAATCTTTCCAGTTGAAATTGTAAATTAATAACCAAGTTTGAAGAATGAAAAACATTGATTGCATTGAGCAATATCAAAAGGGTGAAGTTAATGGGAAATATTGTCCTGTATTTGCAACCCTTTCACCCCTCTGTAATCGTTTTGCTCATCACAATCGCTCTGTCATTCATTTGTCATCTTGTTCAGCATATGTTCAAATCTTTAATGATTGTTGACACAAAGTTGAATGTCAAGATGAAATTAAGCATCAATTATCAGATATCTTAGGTTTTTCTTCGTACGTGTAGCCTACTTGCTTATTAATCTGGTTCAGATACAGTACATGTACAGTGTATATCGAAGAGGTGTCTCTTCAGAATGGTCACAGAATTGGCATTTTATAACTACCAATTTTTTAATAACATTCATTCTCGGTGTATGTATTAACATGTGGCTCAATCTAAAGTGGGTCTCTGTCAGCATAATCCGTTGTCGTAATCCTTCATCAATCGAAATTCCCAAAGTGTAATACCATACAAATGCTATTAACTCCTGACTAGACTCTTTTTCAACTATTGGTTCTGGATTTTTTAAATATTAGGATGCCTTAAAAGCTTATATTTAAAAATTACAGTTCTGCAACCCTAACCTAATTATAATTAATATATTCTTCTAAATTTTATTTTCATTGGCTTTCATGCTTATAATGCTCCTTTGTAAAATTTGCATGGTTTCTATTAGGGAATGTAGTCACTTTTCTCCTTGAATAATTCCATAATCATTCGACAAGAATACCAATTCTGCATGCGTGAAAATTGCCTTCGATTAGGAATCTGCCTTAATCATAAATGTTTTATGTGCAAAATAATAAACTCATTCATTGTGCATCAGTTTGAACTATTGGGGATGATCTCTGTGAACTAATTTTGCAACTACTCCCAATCCTTTATTAGCTTATAATATACTTTAGTGACATTTGGAGGTCACTGTATTATAAAATGGCATGAGAACTCCGCTAAGGCTGAAAACGAATGTTAAAAATCGCTACTATACTTGTATGTCAGCTTTAGATAACATAAGAAATATTTTCCTGATTATGTGGTCAACATGGCGATTTTGTTATTAATACTTTCCAGTTCCTGATTCACCTCCTGTGAAACTGAGCCCATCTCCACAAATGCAGTGGTCACCGGTAGCTTCCCATTTGAGCCACGTGAGCACAGACGAAATTATCTCTCCAGTTTCACAAAAGTCGGCCGTCAAAGAGACTTTGCCAGAAGAAGCTGAGGTAGACATGCGGAGAAAGGTAGTGGCGGTAAATTAATTTGGTGTTTGTGTTTTTCAATGATTTTATGCTATTCAGCTTTGCATCTTGTTTGTTGGCATAATTTGTGCATTTGTAATCGATTTGTGACGATTTAGTTTCAACGGTCATGGTGTTGCTAGCTTGCATCAAATGATGAGGCATACTTTTGTAATCTAATTGATTGGGATCATCCTATATATTTCTATAAATCTACATTGTCAGCAGTTTACTGCTAATTACCACAATGATACCATATCGTTAGCACAAATTATAGGACGCATTGAGTTATTGTGAAACTTTGAAAACACCCACCTAACTTGACCTAAGTAGACCAGTATTCATTAATATTTTACTGATTTCATTTGAATCGCTGAAACAAATCAATTTTTGGATGTAAAAGAAGCAACAGTAAAGCACTGGCTTAACAATGCTTGTATGTGACATCTTCAGTTCCAAATCTACCCAAACATTCAAACCTGTGGTTTCACATTTTTAATAAAGAGGCTTGTTTTAGAATGGAAAAATCCAGTAAAGAATGACTGGAAATGAATTTTGCAGCTAGTTTTCATCCGTAGTCTCTCATAGGAGAAATAGACCAACGTTAAAAATCCACAAACAAACTCTCATGCAAGACACTCAAAATATAAAATAGATGTAGCCGGTTAAAAACGTTATTGGTATCTTAACTGGCATTGTATTGGAATTGGTTGACATTCTTTTATTCTTTCAAGCTTTTGTCCGGTTTTTTTTCTTATTTCTGTCCTTGTTGTTATTACTGCAGGATATTAATTGCATGCAAACAACTGTGAGCGTAAACACAGAACACACTTTAACTGCGATTTCTGAAGCTGATGAAAATGACAGAGCCATTGGCAACAACAATCGTAAAACAATGTCGCAGAACATGGTACAAGTAAACTAAATGATAACTTTTTTTAGGATTGGGTCAGAGGGGTAAAAGTTCGAAGGTATCAAAGGGATAGAAATTTGATTCTTGCTTTGGCAATACCACTTTTTAGCTGCTTTATATCTGCATTTTTTCTAATGTTATGGAAATTTTTGACATAGTTAAAATTGAATTTTCTTCTAATTTAGCGCTATCCAACAGATAAAGCATATTACATTGCCAAAGAAATTCTTACTACAGAAAGAACTTACAACAAGGATCTTGAAGTCATCATCAAGGTTAGTTGCCAGTTAAATAAAAATTCTTGCTGTAATTTAAAGTAATACTGTGAGCAATTTTTAAAAAATCATCTTGTCATCGACTGCAAATGTAATAACCTGTTTAAAAAATTTATGATTTAAAATAAACTAGCAGGCCACACTTTTCTTCAATTAATGCCATTGTTGATTTTGAGTTGAAACAAATTATAATTTGATTATTGCAATATTGCCACTTTTTTTTTCCAAATATAACTAACTTTAAACCCCAATTAGACTTTGCAAAGACTTTTTGTAACTGTAATTTAACATATTAGTGAGTTAGCATAGAAAGATTAAAAATGTTTAGAATTTTAAAAACATTTTTGGTTTTGTACATGTTTATACCACAAAAGGTAGTGAAAAATCTGGAACGTTATTCAAAAAATTGAGATATTGTTGATATTGTTTAACATGTCTGTCTCTTTTATCATGCTTAGTGGTTTAAAGAAGAAGCAGATAAGCAGTTAATTATGTCCAACCCTCTCGTCGATACCATTGTTTTGCTGGTAGATCCAATTTACGAATTCCATTCCTCCTTCCTGCATGACATTGAACAACGATTGGCCGTCTGGGAAGGCCGATCTAATGCGCATCTGAAAGGAAATTATCAACGGATTGGGGATATTTTGCTCAACAATATGTCTGTGCTCGATGTAAGAACCAATATTTCTCTTTTGTCTGATTTTGTTAATTTTGACATATTGTTAATTTTTTTAAATATTTTTACAGCTGTATAAAAATTATTTGGACAATTTTACGTCCATTTTGGAACAACTGGACCAATGCTACAGAAATAATAAGAAATTTGAAGAATTTTACAAAAACTTTGAAGGACAAAAAGCCTGCTATCTGCCATTCAACAGTTTTATTTTGAAACCAGTACATCGATTGATTCATTATAAGTTACTTTTGGAAAGTAAGTACCAATCATAAATTGCACAGTACACCTGTAGAAATGTTAATGTGATGATATGCAGATAAATCGATTTGGGCCCTGTTGACACAGTGAAAAAGAGTGCCTTTGTTAGGAGCTTTGATTGTAGTTTTGCACACAAGATTGCTCATTTTGCTTATTAAAGAGTCCTTGATATCTTTTATTTAGAATTGATTCTTCATTATTCCGTTGATCATCCCGATTCTTCGGATTGCCAAACAGCGCTCAATAAGTTGAAAGATGTGACCATCAATATGGCTGAAAACATGAAAGCTGCTGTAAGTTGTTGTGGTTTCAAATGAGTATTATTTATCCAATAAAGAATGGACGTAAATGAAATCTTTGACCAGAATTATTGAGTCTGGTGGATCCATTCTTTAGTTGGTACTTTTAGAGTGGTCTATTATTTTTAAAACAAACGAATTTTATTATTATTGCATTTTATATTCCAGGAAAATTTCGTTAAACTCGTTGAGCTCCAACGAGACATTGTTGGAGTTGACAACCTATCTTACTCTGGAAAAGTAACTTTCTGACGCCTTTCTTGCTTAAATTTACATTTATTTAGTTATTCAAACTGATAATTTTTCAATGTTAATTAAAATCATTCTAGGAATTTATCAGGGAAGGATGTTTGCAGAAATTGTCAAAGAAGGGATTTCAGCAGCGCATGTTTTTCTTGGTGACCATTCAATTTTTTTTGTATCGTCACATTTGCTGTAATGTTTCCAGGCTTCCTTCTAATTTTGATTATTTGTCTTAGTTTTCTGATGTTTTGATATATGCTAATCGCACAGCAACACACAACTTGCAGTTCAAGGTTCATGGACAGGTACCCTTGCATGGTATCGCCATTGAAACCTCCCCATCTCGTACAAATGCATCCAATTGCTTTGCAATCTACAGCAACAATAAACAGCTGGTTGTGGCTGCAAGGTAGGCCAGAATAATGGTACATTTAATCAAAGTGTAACTTCAGAATTCCACTGTGATTACCTTAATTTTAAAAACTGTCCATAACAGCTCGTCTGATGAAAAGGAGAAATGGGTTGAAGATTTGGAGAGGGCTAGCCAATTTATCAAGGAATCCAAAATAGACAAATTTGCATTCTCTAACATGAGATCATGCAGTGAGTTCTCAAAACATGAATAACAAATGGGATTTGTCGCTTATCGGCAATGTTATTTCAAAATCCTGCATTTTTAGGTTCTTCAGATGAGGTGCTTGACAAATCTGAATTTCCAAATGAAGAGGAAATTCAGTCACCCAATCGTCCAACGGACAAACCTGCACAACAACGTTCAAATACCACCGTTCATGTATGCTGGCATCGCAATACGAGCGTTAGCATCAAAGACCACAGTCGAGCTATCGAAGTAAGCGTTTCTTTACGTTTTATTTAAACGTTCTAAACGGATCATTGTTTGTTAGTATTTTATAAATGCTGTGAACTTAGTTAGAAGCCCTTGATGGGAAGGGTTGTAGAAGTGTTAGGTATTTCTAGAAGTGAATAGCACATAAGTACAAAATGTACTACTGGGATTCTTTCCCAGCCACGTGTAATAAAGTATTTCGCTATCGTGTACTGGTCCCAAAGCCTGGGTAAATGGGGAGGCTTCATGAAAGCAATGGTGAACTACCCTGTAAAAACTTTCACCGGTATACTACATGGCCATCACTTCCAATGGAGGAAGTTGGCATGTGGGGTTTCCAGTAGTCGGATTCGACTGATAAACGTAAAAACTAGTAAAAAAAACAAAAATGTATAAAATTATTCAACAACAAATTGTCTAATTGTCTTCATTCTGGTCTGTCAAAATGTTTGTTTGTGTGTGACCACCTATTCAACTAAAAACAGCAGATATTTTTGTATAGCATATGCCGTCAGCCCCAAAGTCAATAACATATTTTAATGCCTTGTGTCCACAATATTTTTGCAGAATCAGCTAAGTGGATACCTTCTCAGAAAATTCAAAAACAGCAATGGATGGCAGAAGCTGTGGGTGGTCTTCACTAATTTCTGTTTGTATTTCTACAAATCTTCCGAGGCTAGTACTTTTCTGGGGTGTTTCCTAATACATTTAAAAGTTGATTTTCACATTCTTGTTTCTAGTTAAATAAAATGTTTATCTTTTGAAATAGGATGATTTTCCACTGGCTAGTTTGCCTCTGTTGGGTTACACAATTTCCACACCGACTGAACAGGATAATATCATCAAAGAATACGTTTTCAAGCTGCAGTTCAAAAATCATGTGTACTTTTTCCGTGCAGAAAGTGAATATTGCTATGAGAGGTGAATGAATACATGCTTTAAGCTATACTTATAAGTTAAATACTGATATTCCTATCGTTCACGTATTATTGTATTTATTTATCTTTAACTTAATTAGTTGAAAATTTAGACATGTTATCTGATCAATGTAATACTAAAAAAAAGTTAAATATCCCAAAACGTAAATTAGATCCTTGTTAATGAAATTTGAGTTTGCCATTGATGCCTATAACATGTCCTTCAGGAATGAACTAATTATGAAGCATTTTTCATTTACAGATGGATGGAAGTCATTTGTTGTGCTACTCAGCATTCTGGTCGTCATCGCCTTTTCAGTCGGACGGAAAGTGTAAGCGAGTATTAAAGCCCTATGGATTAACATTCATTAATTCAAACTGCTCACTCACTCTTAACTCTTCCATTTTCAATCATTGTTTTGGGGGAAATTCCGCTGTAATGCAGTTGATTAACAAGTGATTCCAAATATTGTACCGATTCCTGACTTCTAATCAGTAGGTTTATTTGCCAAATTTTGAATGGAATGATGTTGTTTTAGCGTTGGAATTTAATCATGTAAATTCTGCCCCGTGAAATTGGCCATTGATAGTATGTTATAATCATGAATGCCTCAATAATCAGAGGTTTATTTTAATGTGTGTTTGTTTTTACCCTTAATTAATTTAGAATAAGCATGATCAATACTGGTGGTGATTTGAAATTTGTAAATTGCCATAACAGTTGCTCATTAATATTCCCAAGGTTTTCCGTATCATAGCAGGACATATTGCATTTTTAACACTGCTAGGATAAATAACCTAGCATCGGCAGGCATCTAGTGTTTTTTTAAAAGCACCAGGCTTTGGAATATGTAATGTTTCGTGATGTTTTATGTTGCCATAATATTTTAAAGATAGAACTAAGATTTTAATGATTTTAAGAATGGAGGGAGAAACACCAGCTAAGATCCAAAGACTTGTTTGCTTCCTTAGCTTTGAAGGTAAAATGGAGTTTGAAAGGATAGCTTTGGGTGGTACTTTTTTGCTTATAGAGATTATTTAGCAGCATCTGAAGCAAATAAAGCTGTAAAGACTTCAAGAAAGAGAAGGTTTTCACCTAATGACCAATGAGTGTGATGGAGGACTTATAGAGGTGCAGAATTCCCTTGAAATAACTATTGAAAACCACAATCAGGGTAGTGGAATCAGAAGGCAGCATAAATTCCTTGTTAAAGGTTCTAGCAATTAAAATCCAGCTTATCATGCTGGGTAAAAATCATGAGCAGCCGGAAATGTTTATTGATTTTCTCAAATTAAGTAGTTATAAATTGTATATACTTGTGGGCTCATGTTTGTCTAAATTACCATGTGATATTGGTTTGTTTACATTCTTAGGTTAAATGTCAAATTGAAAATACACCTGTATTAATCATTGTGTAAATGTGGCAACATGTCAGACATGGTAAATCTTGTTGATGCTCACAAAGTCCATGTTGGAAGATTGCTGGTTTCTCTGTGTACCCTTTATTTGCATTTTGTCTTGTTATGCATATGGTAGACCTCGGCCACGAATGAATTCTGGATTCGGTCAGACCGGCAAACAGTTTTATCTGAACGAATCATTAGCTAGTTCGATATTATTGTAGTTTACTGTATAGAAAGACTGTTCTAGTAAATTTATTGTACAGCTGTTAGCATTTGAGGTCTTTTCGCTATTCGAATCGATCGTCAAAATTTGATATTAACACAATGTTTAGCCCTCGATTTTCGACGAATATTCCTGTTTGATTTTCGACGATCTATTGATTCCAAAATATCAGTATGTATTATTATTATTATTATTATTATTACTTTGTGCGTCCGACAATGCCTATTTCTTTAAATATCCCTTAATTATAACATGAATAAGAAATCTAAAATACAGTTTAATAAACATTTATATTATTATTTTTCTTTCTTTTTTTTTATTTTTTGTTTGACATTTTACATGCTTTGATTACTTTGAGTTTTTTTTTTAACCTGACAGGTAGCCATTTGCAATTTCAACAACTGATATACCGTTGAAATTCGGTACTTACTTTGAATATTGTTTGTTGACTGTTAAGCATTTTTGCACGTTGTTTTGGCTTGTCAATCGATAATGTCGAGGTTGCGAATTCCTGCTCATTACCACACCTACTGATCGTAATGAAGATGAAGTAGGCTACATTAATGAGTTTGCTTCTGGTTGGTGAATGGAAAAATTGATTTGCACAATCCAGTCTTTGGGTTTAGAAAAATATATTGTGCCCTTTGCCCAACAGTTAGAACCAGGCATTTATTTGTGAAATTTCTGATAAAATTAATTTTTCAGAAGTCATAAATTGTTTTTGACGCCTATCCAGAAACGTGCAAAAAATGCTCAAGTAGATGATATCTGATGTTTCTTGGGGTTTGTTGTAAATTTTATCCATAACTTTTAACGTGTATTTATCCATGTTTCCATATACAAATCTTAAATAATTATCACTGCCGTTTAAAACATTATCATTCTTCCAGTGCTACCTATCCGTATAAATGGAGTTCCGTTATATCCAGTTGTTTTTTCATTTTTATTGTCTGAAGCTGAAAATTATGTTTGATTTATGTGATGACGTTTCATTTGCTGACATCAAGATAATTTGAAATTTGAACTTCACTAGCTGAAAAGGAAACAAAGTGTGACCGTCTTGGCTATAGATATTCTGAGATAAGTGATCATAAGTTTTATATCGAAAATCCATATTTCACTGTTCTGTTCTTGCAAAGGTTTTCAACGCCTCTGTTGGTCGTCTTGGCAAATGCCAGTGAATGAATAACAAATGGAGAAATGGTGACCAAGGGCAGGTGACTAGAAAGCAGGCGCGATTAGACATGGAAAGAAATTTTCACTCATCATGATTTTATTATTCAATTTGGCAACTCGTAAGCGCTGGGAACATATGTAAGCTAGAGATCTTTCTTATGAATGCCAGTGAGTGCCCTAACTAGTTTTTTATATGTAGACATGACTTAAGAAACTAGTTTAATTTTCTATTCAACATTGGTCCTTTCATAAGCTGTGTGGATGGTCAAGGATGAGAGGAGGAAGGCTGATGACCATAACAATCCACAGCAGGGAAGAGGGGAAACTCAGCACAACTCCAATGATAGCAACTTGCTGCCTTTTTTAGATTTCTTCTCCAATTGTTATAGGTAGCATTTTTCAGGTAAAAAACCATAGATTAGTTGCACAAAAGTGTTAATTAGCCTACAGTATTTTATTTAAGAAGAATTGAAACTTACACATTTTTAAATTTCCCGCGTATTCATCTTGAATTAAAAATTCAAAAAGCGATACCGTACCTCCTGTAGATATCTCTCATGCAGCTGATAAAAATTGAGATATTAAACTGAAAATTTTTAACGTTATTCCTAAAACTACAGTATCTTCTAAAAATTCTCATGGAAGATGGCCCGTTACTTATTTTCTTAAAATAAATTTGTGAAATTTCGATTAGCTGAAATGACTACACGCACTATTTTAAAAATGTAGTGGCCCTACCCAATAATTACCGAAATTGAAGGTGCGCGCTCAAAATTGCGACTTGCTGAGTTCACTTGGATGAGTTCTGCAACATGTTTCTACATCCGCCGATCGGGTATGTATGGTTTAGCGATTCAGAAAAACAAAGTTTACAGACATTGTTGACTGTTCATGCCAATATAGTAAAATGCTTCAAGCAATTAATTGCAAAAGTAAAACTAGGCTAAATTTGTGAAAGATTGGGAGAAATGCCTCTAATCCTACTTCTCTAGAATATGGGGTGACAATTTTCTCATTTTAGCGTGAAATTTCAGAAGGTAAAACTGCATTCGCACATTGAAAGTGCCAGAAATACATGTAACGTGAAACAATCTAAACCAAATGCTTGGTCTTTTTTATCGATCAACATTTCAATATGAGATACTTAATATCCGGAAACAACCGTGAATTCTCCTTGTAATATTTTAGAATGTTTTTAGAAAATGTATTTCTTGCGCCAATATTAAGTTGTTTCAAATTTGTTGACAAAATTCGAAAGGGTAAGTCCTCTTAACTGGCTCGTATTACACCAAGAGACAAAGGGATTCAGCTTGCAAATTTACCGCGCACTAACTTTATATTGGTAATTAAAAGCGTTTTAATTTTAAAAAGTGCCATCTAGTTTTCGAAAAGATTTTATTTAAAATTAATGCGTGGCAAATAAAATGTGAAATTCCCAATTCTTGGTTAATTCTCGTTGCTCTCTATTGTGTATGCCCCAGATTTAAAATATATTTTATGCTATTCATCAGAATATAATAATCATCAACCTTCATAAACTGTGGTAAAATTAAAATTCCATCCCTAATCTTAAGACTGGTGTAGATTTATCATTCGGACACTTGCCTCCTCTCACAAACACTATACAAAAATATATAGGCTTTCGACTTTAAAGTGGTCTGTAACACCTGTACCCGCAACGGGGGAAACTTAAAGAAGGGCAATAACTCCCAGATTAATTCCTCCATTGAGGTATGGCTCTTCCACACGACCCTATTATTTTTTTTTATATAATTTTTTAATTCGCTTTTCTATTTCCAGGGTGGCCACAGGTCAGGGAAGTCAGGGAAAAAATCGTGGTCAGGGAAGTCATGGAAATGTCAGGGAAATTTGTGAGTGGTCAGGGAAATTTTCCGAAATAA
>JAQGAO010001340.1:0-25069 GCA_034697705.1 Ommatoiulus sabulosus
TATATATATATACATATATGTATTTTTTTAACAATATGCCGGATTATGTTGTTAAAGGACAAAGTAACATGAGACAAAATAATGCTTCAAGTCAAAATCATGATGTTATAGGACGTAAAAAACGAATAACATTTCAAACTCTGTAAAACAACTTCATTTTGTCAACATTTATTGTCCGATTTGAAGATAAGATAATTTTACAGTGAATGTTAAAAGAACTTAAAAATTAGAATTGATTCAGCTATTCGGATGAAAATGTATCTTAAAAACAAAAAAAAAATTTCAGAGATAAAATAAAACCTTGGTTTTCCAAAAACAAATTTATCAGAAATGTCACATCTTCCCAGAAATCCGAAACCGTTATCAAAAATCTTCATTTGAAAAGTCATTCGGATTTAAATTACTGACAAAAATTACTTAGAATTTAAACATCCCTCATACATATCTCAGCCCCAACTCCTCGGGGATGAGGTCCACTTCCTGGACACTTCCCAAAAATTCAGAATTCAATCTCACGGATTGCACGTTTCATCCAAAATCCGATTAATCCGACAGTAAAAAACCGCTCCATCATTCGGACAATTTTTTATTCATAAACCGCACAATTAGTCCTACATTTTCCGAAATTGCGGTGGGAGCAAACGTGCCCACCAGACAGGGTCCCTCCTCCGCACCCCTCAAACGCATTGGCAATTTGGTACCTGTAACCCAATTTGGGGCCGCACGTGACCATCGATTAAGTGGACTGGACGCACGTGGTGACCACATCTGGGGCAGTGAGGCACCCTCATTTTTTGTCTCCGTGTCCTTTACCCCAACCTTTTCTTTGGAGCAACACTTTCTATAATCAAGAGCGTGGTCCGAAAAAAAATATTATAATGAAAATTAGGAAAGTGGGCATCGCGTATGGTGGGAAAAATTGAGGGGAATTTCCCTCGCGTCAAAAAAAAAAAAAAAATGGCGAGGGAAATCAACTAACAGCTTGTGTAAAATAACAAGCCCGAGAAATCGAATTAGCATAATTGAAAAATAAACGCGGGGAAGTGACTTGCCTGGGTTTTTTTTTCTCCCTAAAATAAAGAGGACCCAAGTCTCCCTAGCTCCTCTCCCACAAAAAAATTGTGGGAAGAATGACAATATGCGCAATGTGAGAAACTTGATTTCAAATGCGACATCTTGAGAGGACGGAATTTACCAATTCTGCAGCATATATAGCCTCAATCAATCAATGGCACTTCGTGTCATAAATACGACTAAATATCAGTTAAGAGCAACTATAAAACAATCAACGGAATATTATTCTACCATAACCGGTTTGGAAAAATATGATATATGGCCATATTAAAAATTGGGTGTTGTGTGGACATACTGGTGATGCCCATGTATAACGCAAGACATTGCTCTATCTATCATCTATGGCCATTCCTGTATGTGCCTATGTATATTTTTCATTCTATATATGCCCAATTCCTGGTATGGCCCATACATAAGCAAACATGGCATACAGAATCCTACTTAAAAATGGGGGTTGATTCCTTAACATGAGAGTAGCAGAGACTTTCTTACATCCGACAGAATCGCATAGAATTTCCCTCGATTCATCTATTCGTCAATAAAATCTCCAACATTACGTCCATTCTTCAATAGAATGTGTGTCCATTCGTCAATATAATCCATAGCATCGCCCATTTTAAAAGAATACCATAAGATTGGTTCATTTACCAACAATTTTCATCGATTCGCCCAGTCTTCAATAGAATCTTGTACGATTCATCCATTCTTCGATATATTCTTCAATGATTCGTCCATTCTTCAATAGAGTTTCCCTAGATTCGTCCATTCTTCACTAGAATCTCCCTAGATTCGTCCATTCTTCAATAGAATCTCCCTAGATTCGTCCATTCTTCAATAGAATCTCCCTAGATTCGTTCATTCTTCAATTGAATCTCCATAGATTCGTCCATTCTTCAATTGAATCTTCATAGATTCGTCCATTCTTCGATATAATCTCAATAGATTCGACCATTCTTCGATAGAATGTAGATCGATTCGTCCATTCTTCGATAGAATGTACATCGATTCGTCCATTCTTCAATAGAATGCACATAGATTCGTCCTTTCTTTAATAGAATGCACATAGATTCGTCCTTTCTTCAATAGAATCTCCATAGATTCGTCCATTCTTCAATTGAATCTCCATAGATTCGTCCATTCTTCAATAGAATCTCCCTAGATTCGTCCATTCTTCAATAGAATCTTCATAGATTCGTCCATTCTTCAATTGAATCGAACAAGATTTGTCCATTCTTCAATAGAATCTCCATAGATTCGTCCATTCTTCAATAGAATCTCCATAGATTCCTTCATTCTTCAATAAAATCGAACAATACTCGAGGAATGATCTACCCAAATTAGCAGTCATGTGTGAGAGCACCTTATTTGATATAGTCAGTAAATATGGCTGATAGCATCCCACTCAACAGGGACAATGGGCAAACACTGCAAACATCAGAGTTCCACACATTAGCCGACATCAAGGCGCAGGAAAACATTTCAATCATTCCATCTAAAACCAAAACGTTTGCTCACCAAAGTATTACCATGGACATTTTTTTAGAATGTATCAGATTTTAGCATGTAACGCAAGTGCGTTTTGCGTTTAATGAAAATTCTGGAGGGAACATCTCTCCTCCAATGCTCAATTGCTGGGAGTCAAAAGCAAAAAAAAAACTGGAACCAGCCATTACATTCTTGCGCCATTTCTGGGTTATTTCCTAGGAGATGAGACTGTCATACAGGCGCCAGATGGCACCTTGACGATGACGTCATTTAAACCAGCAAAGATTTGAGCCAATCACAGGATCGAAAACAACAAAAGAACTTCCATTGGAAAAAACAAAATGTCCGAAGCCTGTCATGTATTTTTTTTTTTTTTTTTTTTTTTTTTTTGCATTTGTTTTGAAAATAGAAAACAGTCCAAGATTACTGACAGCAGCGGTGAGGCGAAACGAAATTAAAGACGTTTTCAGCGGTTAGCGCAACAGAAAAACAAGCCAAAAAACTGCTGAAGGAAACCCGATAATTGACCATAAGCATCCATCAAAATCCAGACGACGACTGGAGCATGGCCACCCAAGAACTTAGACTTCCTGTAATCCTACTCGCATCTCCAAGGTTTCGCCAATAATGAGGCTTTGTTTGCATCCTCATGAATTAAAATCTCTTGATTAAATTCTCCTCTTCCACCATTTTTGACCCCGAACATATTAGGGTTAATCCCCCATATCGCCTTTGCAAAAATAATCCACCATTTTTCCACACCAAAAGACATCCTTCAAATCTTTATTAGTTGGCCTGTCGACGCTTCAAAATGTGTGAGAGCGAGGTTAATTTTGCAATTACCATATTTATGTCCAGGAAAGTGGGCTTTAAGTTCCAAAATTGTCATTGAACTTGTTGTTGGAAGAGATTAGGTGCCAATACTACTGAGAAAAAAAACATGGTTCAGGAGCTCTTGCATTTTACCATTAGCAATATTTATATCCAATAAATTGGAATTTAAATGTTAATCTTTCATGGAGTATTTTTTTTGTAAGAAATAGGTAGCAATACTAATGTACTAAGAAAAATATAGTTCAGGAGTACTGTTCTCTTACATTTTGTCACTAACAATATTTATTTCTAGTAAATTGTACATTAAATAACCAAAATTTAATGGAACTTGTTGATGGAAAAAAGAAGCACCAATACTACTAAGAAAAAACATGGTTCAAAAGTTTTGTTCTCTTACATTTTGTCACTAACAATATTTATTTCCAATAAATTGGAATATAAATGTCCAATCTTTCATGGAGGTTTTTTTTTGGAAAAAATAGGTAGCAATACTACTGTACTAAGAAAAATATGGTTCAGGAGTTGTTCTCTTACATTTTTCCACTAACAATATTTATTTCCAGTAAATTCGGGCCTTCCACCTATTTTAGAAACATGTTCAGTCTGTAAAATGAGAAATTTGTGAGCTAGCAGAGATATTTTCTTCTCAGAAAATCATGTTTCCACAAAGCAAACTTAGAGCAAAATAGAGGGCGCTTTTTCCAACAATATAAAATTATTATTTAAAAAATACCCAATTTATGAAAAATAGGCAGAAAAGCAGCATAAAGAATGGGAGAGGCAAGTAAGACGTTACAGAAAATATTTGAAAAAAAAAAACTTACTGAGACATTCTAAACATGAAAAACTTCCCACTTAATTCTTCTCAGTACAACGAAATTATATCGGGAATTAACTCCCAACGCCAACTTTAATCCGCGTTAATCCACCTTATTGCGAGACAACTCGTCTTCTGTTATTTTAAATTAGGCCCTATATACTGTAAAAACCACTTAAGATTATCTTTTAAAACAACTACGGGAATCAGGTGGAAAAACGAGATAAGTTGGCCTTTTTCGAAGCCCGCCATTGTTTTTTTTTGATTGCACAAAATCAACTTAAAAGAAAAAAGAAAAACCACGCAAAAAAATAAGGCTTTTTACAAGAAAAAACAAACTTGCTAAAAGGTCTTACAGAATTAAAACCTTAAGCTGCAGCCTTGGTGTTCGGTGCTCACGTTTTACGTAAATATTGACCTTCTTTTGACAATAAAAAAAACGGGGGGAAAACATTAATTCAAAGTGATCTCAATTTAAAGTTCATGTATAATTGAATTTCTGGAAGCATGTGGGGAAAACCTCGCGAGGTTGACTGCTTCGCCGCTAGCAATACTCCAAAGAAAGCCGTCATTTTTTGATGAACGATGCCTGATGTTTCGCAATACATGTATTAAGTTTGCACTCACCAAAACGAGGATTACCAGATTTCCATAAAAAGCCAATTAAGAATGCAATCGACTTACCTAGAAAAAGAAAATGAAAATAGCATTAAATATTGTCGATTTTTGCAGTAAAAAAAATCACTTATATATTCTGTAAATGGAAGTTCTATTAACACTCCTTAAATAATGAACTTTTTTCACATAAATTTTGCTCACATACAGTGGAATTTGGATAAGCTCGTATTAATCGATGTCAAGAAAAAATACAATGTGTGATTTCAACAATAACAACTGAATATGAATGTTAAAAAAAAAGTTTAAAAAATCTGTTCGTATTAACCAAAGAGATTTGATGTATTTAATGTATACTCTAGGACGGGGACTGAAAGTGAATTAATGCGTACAATAAAGCTAGGAGCATTGCAAAGAAATTTAACGAAACTTGGTTTCTGAAACCGTGGAAAATTAGTTTTAACTACGAATTCGGAAAGCCGGTTAACGCACGGTTCGGAAACTAGCATTCCAGTTTCGGAAACCAAGTCCCAGTTTAAGTTTTCTCGGTTTGTTCCCACCTTTAGAAATCATGTTAAGCGAATTCGTCTTAACGAAGCTCCGTTGTTATGTATTATTATCAGTTACCATTCCGAATAAAATATAATTTCTCAAATACTCCATAAATAAACATTTTCATTTTTAGAAAAAATGTTTTCATTTGTTTTTATTGAATGGTTCGACTTAGAAACCTGAAAATACCTTAAAGTTCGTCTTAACGAAGTTCGGCTGTAAACGCATTTATATTAACAATATGAATTCAAGACATCCTTATTTCCCTTCATAACAATTAGTCTCGTCCCAAAAAATTATAGAAACATGAGATTCAGTAGAACTTACATTTTTCAGGGTTCCCCCAGAAATTTCCTTTTCAACTTCCCTGACTTTTCCAAGTATTAAAAAAATTTCCCTGACCAATAACAACGTGAAATATTGACATATATTTTCAAAAATTGACATGGAAAATATTTTTTTTAAATTTACTAACAACAATTTTGAAAATTAACATAGTTTTTTTAAAAAAAAATTTTGCGTGAAAATTTTTTAAAATGGGAAAATTTTGTATTCGGAAAATGTTAAACATTTGTGCTCGGGAAAAGTGGGAAATTTTGCAATTTTGTCCTCGGAAAATGTGAAAAACTTGTACAGCTGTACTCGGAAAACCTAGATAATTTCGAAAATTTGTACACGGAAAACGTGGACAATTTTGCTAATTTAAACTGGGAAAACGTGGAAAATTTTGATAAATTCTACTCTGAAAACGTGGAAAATTTTGCTCGGAAAACGTGGAAAATTTTGCAAATTATTACTCAGAAAACGTGGAAAATTGTAAATTTGTACATGGAAAACCTAGAGCATTTTGAAAAATTGTACACTAAAAACGTGGACGATTTTGCTAATTTGTACTCCGTAAATGTGGAAAATTTTTGCAAATTTCTATTCTGAAAATGGGCCCTGAGCTAACCTTGTAGAAGTATTATTCGTCATGACTGCGTTGAATTTCCCTAACTTTTACAAAATAAACCATTCTTCCCTAACTTTTCCAGGTCATTTTCAAGTTCCCTGAAGTTTCCAGGTTTTCCAGGTCTGGGGGAACCCTGTTTTTAAAATACATGTATTTCCGTAGTCGGTTACACACAATCACCAAATCAAAACTACAAACTCCCCAAACTTGAAACTTTTCTGGTTTGTGGCAACGAAAAAACGGCGTAGCAAACTGTTTATGCCAAACTTAAAAACTTAAAAATCAAGTCTGGAAGCCAAGTTTGGCGTTCCCGTCGAGTGCCGGTGAGATGAAAGGGTAATAGTCAAACTTTTTGGCGGTGGCGCTGCTATCAACGCTTCGTCTGCACGATATCGTAACAACCATGCAATGAAAATCTGAACGGGCCACGAGACATTCAGGCAAATCTTCCGACGCATTTCTACGAAAAAAAAATTGCAATTTTTTGGCCAAAGAAAGCCAGTTTAAAGAGCACATTTTCAGGCACGACTGAACTTCAGCCCGATTATGGATGCCTAAATTGATGGCGCTCCACGACATAGGCGTTCACGTGCTTAGAACGTATAAAACGCGTGGCGAGATGGATTGTGGGCATTAAGAGGGCGGGCGAAGTGGCCATTAGCCGCCAGAGGGCCTATTAGGGAAAAATAACAAGCTGGCAACAATCAATAACAACAACAGCGAAGCACTTTAAAGTAAATGGGAGGAAAATAGCTCAAAACAGACATCATCATCAGCAGTGGAGCAGCGAAAACTGGCACAAAACGAGAGGAGAAAAAGCGGAAGAAAATGGAAAATAAAAAAAAAAAAGAAGAAACGAATGTTATGGCGCTCCGTGAAAGGTGTTGCTTTACCAAAGAGGCTTTTAAATCAAGCAGCTCAAAATATACTTAGCGCCTCTGAGAATGGAAAAACGTTGCCAACAATCCGATGACATGAAACACTTTACATTTTTATTTTTAAATTCAGACAATATTTTTGTGCTCGACAATCAGATAGTTGACTCTCAAGGTGGCAAATGCGGCCATGATGGACATTTCAAAATGATTGTCAATCATGGTTTCGTACTTAAAATGCCGATGGTGCCTTTGGTAAATGGGAGGCTTTCAATGAATTACTGAATTATATTTTTCAATGCATTTTTCAACGTTATTGTTTTCAATGCATTGCTAAATGTTAAATTTTTCAATGCACTGCATGTATAACGTTAGTTACTTTTTTCAATGCATTGCTGAATGTTATCTTTTCAATGCATTGTTGAATGTTATCTTTTCAATGCATTTCTGAATGCTATTTTTTCAATCCATTGCTGAATGTTATCTTTTCAACGCATTGTTGAATGTTATCTTTTCAACGCATTGCTGAATGCTATTTTTTCAATCCAATGCTGAATGTTATCTTTTCAACGCATTGTTGAATGTTATTGTTTCAATGCATTGCTGAATGAACATGTAATGTATTCAATGCATTCTTCAATGGTTTTTATTCAATGCATTGTTCAATGTTATCTTTTCAATGCATTGCTGAATGTTACACTTTCAATGCATTGTTCAATGTTATCTTTTCAATGCATTGCTGAATGTTACACTTTCAATGCACTGTACAACGTTATCTTTTCAATGCATTGTTGGATATGTTTTTTTAATGCATTGTTTAATGTTATCTTCTCAATGCACTTCTAAATGTTATCTTTTCAATACATTGCTGAATGTTATGTTTTCAATGCATTGCTAAATGTTATCTTTTCAATGCATTGTTGAATGTTTTTTTCCCCATGCATTGCTGTAAATATGCAGTATTTAGGTAATATGCATTATTTATGCATTGAAGTTAATGCACGCATTAATATGCAATAGTGATACTCAGACAAAAAAAAATTACAAATGGCACTGTTGAAATTTTTTACTCACGTGTGTAAAAATCGACAAGCTGATTAGTTTAACAATTTCAATAAAGGTAATCGCAGTTTTAAAACCAATTAATGCATTCATTTTGCACACGTGACTTCACAGCTGCCAAAACCGCCTTTCGTAAAGCTTCTACCTAAGAACCCCTAGCATTTCATTACAAACAAATTATGTTAATTATATTTTTAAATATATTTTGCGTCTCGAAGATCTGTTTTTATATTTATCACAATATACATGCATATATTTTCAGTAATGGGTGACTTGATTTGGATAATTTACATGTATACAAGAGAACTTTTCTGAAGAGATAAATTTCCAAACAACTTGAAACTGCAACAATGAGCAAATTGTTTGTTCTAATTCTTGCGTGATGCCCAAGTAACATACACCAAAACAAATTTGATTGCATTTGAAAATGCCCGTAGCAATTAATCACCAAGATTAATGTTTTGAGGCGAGTTTATAAATTTCACGAAAAATATTTTGTACTTTACAGTTGTTGACAGTTAAGGCTAGGCGGTTTCCGAAAATTAATCGCAATAGAAAAGATGATTTATTCATTGTTTGTACATAGCAGTCTGAGGGCATCTCTATTCGGTCTGCCTTCGAAAATTTATTTCAATCATGTAATTTTATGCATGAGCCTGTCGTCTCTCAATTTAAATATTCACTTTAAAAGAAGTGAAATATCTTTTTTAAAAAAATGCATCAACAGAACAGACAGCATCTACAGGAGAAAAATATAAAAAAAACTGAAAACACATTTTTTATTTATAAATTCTTAATTTTAGGTAAAATTCTCAGTAGAATTAGTGAAATTTGGAAATTGATCAAAGCAGTCTCTACGTTGTTTTGAATATTCTCCAAGAAGTAAACAAAGAAAAGTCACTGAAAAGTCAGAGAAAAGTACCATGTTTCTTGAATCGGAGAATAGGGAAAAACTCGAGAAGCGAGAATAGAAATGTCATTTTCTGGCAGCGGCTACAAAGGCTTTAATTTTGTGAGTTAAAATACACTTTTTTTTTACAAAAAAACAAGCGAAAAATATATTTTTTCTAGAAGCGGGGGAGGAGAGACACTATTTACTAGAAGCAAAAAAATCACATTTTTTCTAAAAGCTGGGATAAAGCACCTTTTTCCTAGAAACTGGGAATAATCACCTTTTTCTAGAAGCTGGGAAAAAGTACCTTTTTCTAGAAGCTGGGATAAAGCTCTTTTTCCTAGAAGCTGGGATAAAGAACCTTTTCTAGACGCTGGGAAAAAGCACCTTTTTCTAGAAGCTGGGATAAAGCACCTTTTTCTAGACGCTGGGATAAAGCACCTTTTTCTAGACGCTGGGGGAAGGCACTTTTTCTAAAAGCTGGGAATAAGCACCTTTTTCTAGAAGCTGGGAAAGAGCACCTTTTTCTAGAAGCTGGTAAAAAGCACCTTTTTCTAAAAGCTGGGAATAAGCACCTTTTCCTAGAAGCTGGGAATAAGCACCTTTTTCTAGAAGCTGGGAAAGCGCTCTTTTTTCTAGAAGCTGGGAAAAAGCACCTTTTTCTAGAAGCTGGGAATGAGCACCTTTTTCTAGAAGCTGGGAATGAGCACCTTTTTCTAGAAGCTGGGAATAAGCACCTTTTTCTAGAAGCTGGGAAAGAGCACCTTTTTCTAGAAGCTGGGAAAAAGCACATTTTTTCTAGAAGCTGGGAATGAGCACCTCTTTCTAGAAGCTGAGAACGAGCACCTTTTTCTAGAAGCTGGAAAACGCACCTTCTTCTATAAGCTGGGAATAAGCACCTTTTTCATAAGCTGGGAATAAGCACCTTTTTCTAGAAGTAGAAAAACGACGTTGTTCTAGAAATTAATGGAGCAAAAATTCTTTGTTCTAGAAGTACAAGTGACCTACAGATCTATAGAAGTGTCGAAAATGCACCGTTTTTAGAAGCGAGTGGAGAACAAAGCACCTTCGCATAGAAGCTGGGAAAATAAAACCCCTTTTTTTGTAAGTTAGGAGAAAGCCACTTTTATCGAAGATGGCTGACCAAGAACGGTTAGGTCATTCCGCGTGACCACCATGAACAATTTGGGGGAAAGGAACCAACAAAGTCCCTAAACTACGATCGTGTTCATGCGTTGTTTATCGTAAGCGATTTTCCGTTCGCCTAACGTTCCACTCGAACGCCCCTCCGCGAAAGTTTACGGAAATTGCCTAGGAATTGGCCGAACAAAAGCCGCCCCAAATCGCCAATTAAGAGCGGCTGCACTTACCGGCCCTGGAATCCATAACGACACGCTATAATGCAACCAAACAAGCGAAGGCATGCACAATTCTTCCGAAAATTTGCCGGCAAAATCGATGAGGGAAATTCCCCCACCCCCTACTTTTGTTCGGTTTTGCAAACGCACAAAAATCCATTTGCGGAGGTGGGCAGGTGCGCCGCAGCGACAGGTAATCGATAATGCGCTGGTTTTTATAGCTCCAATTCGGGCCAATTATTCAACCCGAAATCAGCCACGAGAGAGCCCGTCATTTGGGAAAAAGGGTTAAACCGCAGAAATATTAATACAGACGGATCTTCGAGTCAAATTCTCTGACTTGAATTTCTCGTGTTTGTAGACAAGCCAATCGATAGTTTTTTTTTTTTTTTTGTAAATATATTTTTAAATAAGAGGCAAGTTTTATTTAAAAAGTAGAGTATGCCAATTTTTTTTTTTAAAAAAAAGGTGCACAAGTTTTGAAAAAGAATGCAAAGTTTTTTTCAAAAAGGATGTAATCTTTTCTTAACAAAAATGCAATTTTTTTTAAAAAAATAATGCAATTGTTTCTATGGAATAAAAATACAACTTATTCAAAAAATAGTGCATTTAATTTTTTTTTTTTACAAAGGATTCCTTTTTCTTTTTTTCAAAAAGGAAGCACTGCTTTTGAAAAAGGATGCATTGCTTTTGAAAAAAACGATGCATGCATTTTTTTAACGATGGAAAAAAAAATGCAATTCATTGAAAAAAGGATGCAATTTTCTTGAAAACAGGTGCACTTTTTTGAAAGAGGATTCAACTTTCTAGAAAAATAAGGCAACTTTTTAAAAAGAAGAATTTTTTTTACAATAAAAAAATGCAATTGTTTCTAATATGAAAAATAAGGTATTTTTTTTTTAAATAATGAAAAAGAAAAAAAAATGCAATTCATTCTAGAAAGGGAGCACTTTTCTTGAAAACAGATGTACTTTTTTTTTAAAACAGGTGCACTTTTCTTGAAAAAGGATGCAACTATTTTTTTTTTTTTTTAAAAAAAAAGAATGCAATTATTTCTTTAGAAAAAGAATGCAACTTTTTAAAATGAATGCATGTTTTTTTTTTATTTTTTTTTTATAAAACGATGCAATTTGTTTTGTAAAATGGTCGAACATTTTAATGTTGCTATTTTGCTTTAAAAATATAGCAAGCACCTGCATGCAGCAACTTTATCCTGCCAAATTTTGCTTGTTTTTCATTTATTTTGTCATATATTTCACAAATCTGTCAAGAGTTTCAATGTAAAAAGATCTCAAAGAAATATGAACTACCTGACAGGGGGAGCTGATGTTAGATTAGTCTTCAGGACTGCAGTATACTGTATACCGAACTATAACGTAACATAAAACTCGTGATAATATTTCACGAGAATATCAGTATTCCCGTGCAGTAAACAATGAAATCTAAACCCTTTCGAAATCTTAGAAAGTACAACGAAATACGAAATTATTAGCAGCTCCTATACACTTTCATCATGGATGTGAAAATAAAGGATCAAATTTCCGTTTGTTTGGCTTATTTTTTGACAAAGCTGACATGTACATGTAAGCACTTTTCAAAAAACGTTGCTGGGCAGCCATGATGGAGTACAAATATGATATATATTTAGCAACTTATAGATCGACAATAACGTTGGCTAATTGAACTACTTTAAAAATAAGTTCAATTTTGTAATAGATGAAAAAATCAACTTGCAAAAATTGGAATTCAAACTCAGATTGTGTTATAAGGGTTTCTTCGTTATATAGGGTTTACGCGGCATCTACAATTTAAGTTCATCAGCTGCCTAAAATGTTGTGAGTAGTGACTCGACCCCAAAGATATGTTTTAAAAGCAAATTTTGGATAAAAGAGTTAAAAGTGCATCTTTAGCAGCTGCAGGCCTGCACTTTGTGGCCATTTTTGGTGAACCACGAAAAAACTAAAGTTCTCACAAGTGGCTTAAAAGCCCTGATGATCGTTCCACTCAGGCTTTTAAGTGGCTGAAAGTCGGACCACATGTTGCCCCTTCCTCCCACGCGCGAGAACCTGTCCATAACGATGAAAATGGATACCATAGCACGTCAAAATACCAACTTTATACAAGCATGTACAACATTTAGAGCTCCAACTTTAGGTACATGTAAAACATTTAGAGCTCCAACTTTAGGTACTTGTACAACATTTAGAGCTCCAACTTAAGGTACATGTACAACATTTAGAGCTCCAACTTTAGTTACATGTACGACATTTATAGATCCAACTTTAGGTGCATGTACAACATTTAGAGCTCCAACTTTAGGTACATGTACAACATTTAGAGCTCCAACTTTAGGTACATGTACAACATTTAGAACTCCAACTTTAGTTACATGTACAACATTTATAGATCTAACTTTAGGTGCATGTACACCATTTAGAGCTCCAACTTCACGTTCATTTACAGCATTTAGAGCTTCAACTTTAAGCACATGTACAACATTTGGAGCTTCATCTTTGCGTACATGTACAACATGTGGAGATCCAACTTTACGAACATGTACAACATCTGGAGATCCAACTTTACGAACATGTACAACATCTGGAGATCCAACTTTACGTACATGTAGAGCATTTAGAGCTCTAACTTTACGTACATGTACAATATTTAAAGATCCAGCTTGTCGTATACATCTACCATGTTAGTCAATTTTACATTGATGCTCCCAAAATCAACTCCTTCATTCACATCCTGAAAACAGTAAATTCCCCATTAAAATGGACACAACCGGAAGACGACTACAACGCCCCATCCCTCCGTTAGTATGTTTAGGAGATCAAGCACTTCTCGTCTTTACAGATTTTTTTTTCTTTCAAAAAAAAAATCCTAAAACTACGAAAATGTCCAAAAGTGGCTTAAAAGCCCTAATGATCTCCCCGCACTGGAGCATAAGTGGCTGGAAGCCAGACCACGTGTTGCCTCCTCCCCTTGTCGAAACTGCTGCGGGACTTTAATAATATTCCATTTTCATTTTTATCGACATAAGAGGCCATAATTGGCCCCCATTCTGCTCGCCTGTCTTTCGCTCCGGCCATCAATTTCCTCTCCGTCCGAAATGCAGACGACATAAACACCAAGTTAGCACATGTGGCGCACTTCGCCAAATGGCCTTTTCTTATCGCCAACTGCCATACCCTCATGGGCATAAAGATAACGGACAAGAAGCGAAAATCCATTTGAAAGACAGGCGCTTTTTCCACATTGCTGGAGACGTAGAAGAGGAAGAAGCCAGAAAAAAACACAAAAAAAGAGGACTCCACCCAAACATTCTTTTATAAAAACGTGCTCACCCCCTTCTAATACGCGAACGGCACCAACAATTAAAGGCCGCCTGGCGGCAGATAACGAACTGAGGCCTGGAGCGCCATTACCACGAAGCGTGGAGCCACCGATTAAAAACGAGCCATCTTTGGCCCTGTCTTTGGGGCATCGGGTTCTGAAAACGGGGTGTTGGTGAGTTCTAGGCGCTTCGAGCACTTTGATTCTGAAAGATAATTCAATATTGACCGCTCGTATTTTCACAGTTTTGGTTAAAGTCATGCCCGAATCCCGCTGGATCATGCTGCCTTCGGTAGATGGCGCTGTACTGTTTATTTTTGTGAAGTCTGCAACTAACTTTGTATTTGACAAAGATGGCGGACTGACTTAAATTCTGGACGATCAAATTTTGACAATTGTGTTCATGATTAGCAAACCTTATAACTATCCATTGGATTCACACTTCTGAATCTAAAAGTTGTGACTGGATCGTTCGGCCATCTTTTCAAAGTTTTAGAGAAGTTTTTCTAGCCTTTGTTGCATCTTGCCTGAACAAAACTTGGTGGTCAGTCCACCATCTTTATAAATCGATTATCGAGTTATCCGTTCAAGGTGATCAAATGGGATAATTGTTTACAGTGAAAGTGATGGGGTCGCTGAAAACGATGTGGTATTACTTAATCACTGTTTAAAGTTTTAACATTTCTAAAGTTTTCCTAAATTGCAATTCCTTATTCCTAACTTTTGAACGTCTTTTTTTTCCAAAGTTTCGAACGACTTTTTTCCCCAAAAGTTTCGAGTCTTTTTTTCCAAAGTTTCGAACGACTTTTCCCCCCAAAAGTATCGAGTCTTTTTTTCACAAGTTTCGAACGTCTTTTTTCCCAGGTTTCGGATGTCTTTTTCTTAGGTTAATTTCGGACGTCTTTTTCGCAAACATTGAACATCTTTTTCGCATATTTCTATAACGACGTTTTCCCAAATTTGGAACGACTTTTTCCCAAGTTTCGAACGTTATTTTCCCAAATTTCGAACGTCTTTTTTCCAAGTTTCGAACGTCTTTTCCCCTAAAGTTCGATCGTCTTTTTTCCTAGGTTTCGGACGACTTTTTTCTCAAGTTTCGATCGCCTTTTTCCTAAGTTTCGAACGTCGTTTTCCCAAACATCGAACGTTGTTTTCTCAAGTTTCGAACGTCTTATTCCCAAGTTTCGAACGTCTTTTCCCCTAAAGTTCGATCGTCTTTTTTCCTATAGGTTTCGGACGACTTTTTTCCCCAAGTTTCGAACGCCTTTTTCCCAAGTTTCGAACGTCTTTTCCCCAAACATCGAACGTCTTTTTCCCAAACATCGAACGACGTTTTCCCCAAGTTTCGAACATCTTTTTTCCAAGTTCAAACGTCTTTTTTCAGAGATCCTCAAGTTTCGAACGTCCTTTTCGCAAGTTGGGAACATTATTTTACAAAAGTTTTGAAAGTCTCATTTTTTTATTTCAAATTTCGAAAGCTTTTCCTAAAATATCTGACGTTTTTCCAACTTTCTTCCGATTAACGGAGCAGCCGCCATTGCACTTCCATGGGCTATTGCTCACTGACATGGTCAGCATCCTAGCCTCAAAGCAGGTCTGCTTAAAAGTTCAAATGGAATATGGCTTGTTCAAATGGCTCAAATCCGCAGTGACACAAGAATGGGAATACACATTCTTACAAAATCTGAGCAAACTTTTCAACTTGGATCTCGCTGAACTATAAAAACGCATAGCTGAAAATGCATTTTTTTCGTAATAGATTCGCAAAATCTGTTGCGTGCATGTTGGCATGCGTGGATGATTGCCTTGTTTGATGCGCGTCTTGCGTGCTTCGCAAAAATTCTGCGATAAAACACCGCAAGTTTTATTTATTTGCGTTTGTCACTATCGGAGCACACGGCTCTGGAAGGTGGAGGAGGGTGACTCGCGAAAATTCCCCGAAATGCTATCTGCGTTTTGGAATGCACGCTAAAAGGTTTTCGAGATGTGACAAAAACAATTAATAACTTCATTATCGTCGTAATTAATGACCTCTCGGTACGTTTTTGACGTTAACGACTTGATTTTCGTCGTGTACTTTTTTACATCAACTAGTGGCCGTTGAGCCATTAAACGTTTGGAAGAACAAAGTGCTTCGAGCGAACATACAGCCGACTCGCGTTTTTACGAACATGCATGAGGTCCCTGAAAAATCATGGCAATATTGTTTTTAAATGGGAATTGCATGGGAAAATGCAATTTGCACAGAGTCGACTCGTGTTTTTTTGCGAACCTGTACAGAGTTCCCCCAGAAATTTCATTTTGAACTTCCCTGACTTTGCCATGTTTAAAAATAAAATTCCCTGACCAACGACAACGTCATAAATGTACATATTTTGCCAAATCGATCCAAGAAAATATTCTTGCAACATTTTCTAATGACAATTTTGGAAATTAACCTCGAACCATTTAGAAAAAAATGCATGGAAAAATGTTGAAAATTTAACAATTTTTTATTCGCAAAATGTTGAACATTTGTTGTCCTCGGAAAACGTAGGAAATTTTGCAATTTTGTCTTCGGAAAACGTGGAAAATTTTGCAATTTTGTCTTCGGAAAACGTGGGAAATTTTGCAATTTTGTCTTCGGAAAACGTGGGAAATTTTGCAATTTTGTCCTCGGTAAAAGTAGAAAATTGGCCCTAAAGCTAACCATGTAAAAGCATTAATTTTGGATGGCAGCAACATGACTACGTTGAATTTCCCTGACTTTTTCGAAGTAAGCCATTCTTCCCTGACATCTCCCTGACTTATCCAGACATTTTCAAGTTCCCTGACTTTCCAGGTTTTCCCTGGAGTCTAAACATTTTTAAAGTTTTCGTCTGCATTATCCATATTTTTTTTCTGAAAAGGGATTACGTATCGATGGACAATTACAGTATAAACAGCAGTAGATTATAAACGACGAAGAATTGTATTACATGTATTTGTGTTTGAAATTTAAACATTACATGTAAAATTAATTTTGTTTTAAAAACAGTCAATATGGAGATTTGAAGTATAGCGTATATACTATACATGTATAAACGTACTTCATCTTTTCTTACGAGAGGCGATCATGTGTTTCTGGCCCACAAAGACCTAACAGTATTTTGATCTTATGTATACTGTATGATGCACGACTTAATGGAATGAGTAAAATAGAAATACAAGTGCACGCGGAAAAACAAAAAGCCGCGTGACCTGAACAAATAGCAATGGCGTGACTCCGAACAACATGGCGAAACGGCTCCTCGGAGAATTGCCATCGCGCTATACGTCTATTTACACAATACGGAGCAGTGAATTCAAAAAGGAATTCATAAACAAAAGCACGATGCTAAATAGCTGTCACGCGGTTTATATGGATCCCTAGATAGTTGAGGATGATAAGTGTGACGAAGCTGAAATTCTTTTGCTTCTAGACCCGTTCCAATCAATATCACAGATAGGCCTAATAATCGGTAGATGCGCGCGGTACGCAGTCTGACATTCTTGACAAATAGCGAAATGCGAATAAATAAAGCCCTACAATGTACGTGCATAGCGGTAGGAAAATGACGGTATATACATGTACACATTCTCCAAAAACAATTCAAGGAAATTGTTATCATCATTCAACATAAAAATCCGCACGCGAATAGTTGTATTCCTGCTTTTAAAATGTTGATCCACTTGGATCCACCAACATCTTGGATCTTGGAATTTTGGCTCAGTTTCTGCTTGGAGCAAGCAGAAAGAGTTGGACAAGCATGTGCTTAAAAAACTAGCATATAAGGAGCTGCAGCGCCACCTACCGAGTAAAGCATCCTCCAAATCGAAGTGTATGCGCATGCTCGTAGATCGCAGCAAGCAAAATTCTAATAAGTAGTAAACACTGATTACTATAATCAGGAATTCCACTCCTCTTTTCTAGAATGCCCCATCATGGTTGGACGTTTTGTTGGTGGTGCTATAGCTATCAACTGGGAATCACGATTTTCGAAAAAAAAATGTTTTAGGAAAAGTCTGTTTAGGAAAGTCTGTTAAACTATGAGGAGTCTCTCAGTTTCCTGCATCGACCTACGGATTGTGCGGCCCTTAAAGTAAAGAGATATCAATCACCGAACGACTTTCCCTTTATATTTCCATGAATTTCCAACGCTTTTTCCTCAAATTTTATGGTCCATGGCCAATTAATTGATGCGTCCGGGTGACAGTTACGTAATTGAGCTGCTAATGGCTCGTGTTTGACCTAGCTGGCAGCATTACGGGACATCTGCTCCAATCGAGATTCGTCCCCCGCCCCTGCCATCCTTTTTTATTCTCTTCTCCAGAAGATATATAGGCCATCTTTTCACGTATCTAGGGTAGGGCACCGGAGCAGTATGCTGAATGAATGGAATTTGTCAAGACTGTCTTTTTTATTAGTGTCTAGCCATCTCATCCCCTTCTCTCTATTACGAAAAACTTGCACGTTGCATGGGTCGAACGAGCATAAAAAAATACGCAGAAATACCCCAAAACTATACGGGTAAATATGCGATTGCGTGGCGTGGGAAACGGGCAATTTTCATTTCCTAAAAACGGTTTTTTTGGGCAATCCGCGTATATTTCGCGCAATTACGATAATGCTGGGCGTCTTTCACGACTATTCCGCATTTAATATTTAAACGTACTTCCACGAGAAAACTATATGCAAAACAGGCAGAAAAAGGGGAGGAAAAAGATCAGAAAGCGAAAAAAAAAAAAAACTAAGCAGAAAATCTGATGCCATAGCTCATCCATTATCCTTCATTTGGGTGGTTGCTAGGGAAACCTGGTCACACTGGAGAATTGAATCCGCAGACAAATTTTGCAATAACCCTTATTCCTAACAACGCTCTCCCCAATAGGGATTATTTTCATAAGGAAAATGGAAGAGAGCGAAGACAACATCCATAGTACGGTTGCTGCGTGATGACACTCTTGTTTCATCAGAAAATATAACCCGAGTAATTAATCATAAATTTGTTTGAAGCACGTGCATTATTACTACGCGTAACAAAAATATATAATACGGAAAAGGGGGGGATGTGATAAATGAACGCCAAGACGAAGGATCAAAATGTAGCAGAATCGCCATGGCGAGATAGCGCGTCGCGCAACAACGCGCTAATATGCTTCCAGAATGCAGCACGGTTTGGAGAAATTGCAGCATTTTTATAGAAAACCTTCCATTTTTCAAAACCAAGTCTTTGCAAAATTTCTGGACTGATATTCACCCGCGTAGCAATCGATACCACGCGCAATATTAAATGGCTCCTCTGGGCATTTCTTAATAAGCTTACCCTAAATGCGAACACTGCATGTTATTATACCATACCAGAACACCGTGTCTCAAAACCATTCTAGAAATTTGAAACTTGAATATTGTCAAAGATAAATCATTTTGTGAAATGATCTAAATACCGTATGAATACAAATTATATGTAGCTTAATTAGAAATGGACTTTTCAGAAGTGCCCACATGGCATGCAGATGACCAGACACGTTTCCAATATGGATATGCAATAACAAGTGAATACATAACGAAATCCTTTGTTTTATTTAACATACTAATTACACGGTATATACGTGTGAGTTAATGTTTTGGTAATCGTCAAATTAATTCTCCCGTATTAGCATAATCTATTACGGTGGTTAGAATGCGCAATCATTCAAAAAATGAGTACTGTACAACTAGAATTAAGGAAATGTTAAAATATAAAAATGTGAGCATTAATTCCATTTACTTATTCAGTGCCTACTGTAAAGCTATTAGATAAAATTAATTGCGCCTTCATTGAAAAAACAAAAAATATATACATACTGTATAGTGGTTTATACTGCATAAGTTATAAATATCAATACCTGTATAAAAGCATAATCGGCCTAAATCACATAAAAATGGTAACACATAAAATGGTAACCGAAAAAGTCATTACGAACCACTAAATAATACACGCGAGAAAACCGGTGACGTTTTCAAGAAGGCGTCAACGACCGTTTATGTCTTCAATTGCTTCATTGTGAATACAGCATAAGAGAGTCTACAGATGTGCATTCTCAATGTGAATTACGGCGAAGATAATTTTGGGCATATAAAATTGACTTTCTACAGGTAACGTATAAGTAAATAACTAACTTAAAGTGAACTAAAAACTGACCTGATGATGTGTGCGTTGATCCATAGATCGCGTTTTTTTAATATTTATTTTCAATGTTTAATAATTTAATATTTTTGTCTGGAAAATTTATGAATGTGAAATTCTCATATCTTAGTTTTTATTTTAATTGGTTATCTGCTGGGAGCTAAAATTGCATTGGGTGTAAATATATTAATGAAAATATCAAATTTTATGCTTAAAATTACCTTCGTAAAACTCCCGTATATACACAACGGATCACTGGTATTGTGTATATGACGAAATAAACGAAAACATCTAACAAATACAGCAGAATTGCAACACGACCACCACAAAACATAAAAATTAATTGTATCCACTCAGCCCCAATGGCGCGTGTAAAACCTACACCCTGTAAATTACATATCGCACCTTGTTAGCATACTCGAGTATTGCGGTTACCAAAGTTGCGGGTCCCAATTTCCAGCAGGTGTTTATAAATTATTTCCAAAATGGTGCAGTTTTTGCTTCCGTAATTCATTTTCTCCAAATTTTCAAGGGACTAATTTATCATTCCCGTCCTAATTTAATATCGGAATATGTACGCCCAATGGTTCCCGTTTTAATATATCGGGCACCCAGCTAGAATAACATATGAGACCACGTGTCCCATTAATAAGGTTACAGTTCGGCCGAAGGAAACAACTGAAATTATTATATACAAGATTCTGGCGTCGCAATTGCACGAATGCGTTTTCGAATTCCCCAAAAGGAATTTTATCTGAGCGAAAGCAGCCGACGCAACTGTATTTGATTAAATAATATTTTTTGATTAAAAATGAGAAGCGCGCACAAATGCCTATAGAAATAGGATATGACGTAGTATTGTTGGCGCGATCAAGCTCCAGCCAATTCCAATTTTCTTTTTAATACTCGGTACAAAATATGCATTTCATACTCGAGAGATTAAAAGTAATTTATTTCCTAAAATAATTCAAATTTCAAGAAAAACAAAAAGTAGCGGTTGATCTATACGGTAGAATGGAAAAATGTAGAAATGAGTGACATACTCATGAATACAACGCATCTAGGCATATGCTTTCGTTTTTATTAAAGATTTGGCATTTCCCCCACTGGAATAGACTTCACGAAGCGATGTCCACTCACGAGTGCCTGCTCCAGAATTTACTGCGCATCGTACTTCGGGTCAAGCCAAAGGCCATAAATTTAAAAAATAAAACTCGCTATGATAACACGTAGCATGGCTACAACTAATGTATAAAAATAAAATTCTTCAAATGAAATTGGACCTTATTCATAAGAGTTCCAGTTATTATTTCCAGCATTTACTATATGCTCATTTTCCGATAGTTCCTAAGTTTACATAATACATATACAGGAACATTTCAAAATTCGTTGAACCTACCAAGAAATACATGAAAGCAAAAACTTCAGGATTTTTTCTTGCCAAATATTGATTACTATCAGGAGTTGCTGTCGAAATTATGCCATATATATCAGGGTTTATGACTTTTTAACGCTACAACGATTATACATTCTTAAAATGTCCCAAAAGCCAGGCTTAATTGGGCTCGGCTATTTCTTTCCTAAAATTACTCTTATTTTATAGATGCCTCGATCAATTAGTTACTGTATAACGATCGACAATTTGGGGGAAAAAAATACAAGCATAAAAAACACGCCGCTTTTTTGGTTATAACTCCTAGAGATGATGGTCATGAGAAACCCCGAGTTAAAACTCGAACGAGATGGTAACATCCGCAAATCCTGGCAGAAACAAAAGAAGATGAAAAAAAAAATTATGAAAAAAAAAAGCAGAAAATTCGTTTCATAAAAATAACAAACAACTGCATAAAACTGCCCGAGCTGTCAAAATTCCCCAACGGACGTCTCCGCGGACACTCGCGATCGCATATTTCGAGCCACCAAAAAGCCATAAAAGTAGCACACGGGCCATTAAGAAGGTGCACAGTAGCCCAAACTATTCCCCCCTATGGACGACAACTCATTCCATTACATGGATGGCTACACCGTCAAAAGAAAAAAATGTGACGCTTAGAAGGAAAAGGGAGCCATTTTCCCCTAGCCTTTTGCCCTATTGCACACGTTCAACGAGACACTCGGTCAAATTCTTTCACTTCGTATTTAGTACTCCATAAACGTCAAAAAATGGGAAGACGAACGCAGGTAGACCCGCTCCACCCATGCAGGTACCTCGAGAAGGGGATGAAGATGATAAAACTGAGGAGTTTTCCATTAAAAAAACAACCATTCCGCACGATGCGAATGCTTGACCGGTCCGAACTACACGTCGCCGGACGTTCAATCACTCATTTATCGCAATATCATAATCGACGAATAATTCCCAATTGGGCGGTGGCAGATGCGCCGAGCGATTAAGGAGAACAACGGAGTGTTTTCCAGTTGACGTGTTCTCAAAAGGAGCGACATGAGCGAGCAATAATAAACAACACGGAGGTCGTGCGTTCGAGTAGGCGTTAAGCTAAACACCAGGGGAGAACAGATCTCGACATTGCGGACGTAAAGCCTATACATGTACTCCACGGAATTGACGCTGTCAATTTAAAAAAAAAACGCATTGTTTGCGTTCCTCTGGCAATCGCGACGGAACACGTGGTGGTTGTCCATAGTTTACGGCTGTCATAAAAAGCGTTGAGACAAGATCGGGCACCTCAACTTCGATCTAGATTCTAGTCTTCTAGAACATTTGAAAATCCTGAGACCACATTGAAAAAAAAAGCGAATTTCAAAAAATATCTTCAAATTGGAATACGTTTACATGTAATGCATTTCAAAAACATTTCGCGTTATAACATGCATTCGTGTATTTGAATCGTGGGGTATGCGAAATGGGTATGTAGCTGACATTTACATGTACATGTAGCTATCATCCACTTTTGTTTTATGAGAAAATACGCATGCCTTTTCAGCGTTGCTTTCCGGTCTCCGGATGTTTATTAGCCAATCAGAGGCTAAGCGACTCGCAATATGGCGTTACGCTTAGCCTATGATTGGCTAATAAAAGTCCCGAGCCCGGAACGCAACGCTGCCGTTACGTCCATATACATGTACATCTACCTTAATGCATTGTTGTTGAACTTCAACGACTGCCAAAGTGCAATTCGCAAAGCCTCTGCCTGAGTACCCTTAATATTAGATTAAAAAACTATGGCTTAGAGGTTAGCATTCTCGTCTTGCATTCGGTAGACCCAGGTTCGATTCCTGGGTCGACTATCTTCAATTGTGGTTTTTCATGGTTTCCCACAATTCCTCCAGGCAAAATGCTGAGATAGTTCCTATATTAAATCGGCCATGACCGTCTTCCTATCCCATCCCATCCTCCTCGGGGAATGTATAACTAAACTGTGATATTGGTGTCGATCATGACCAGACTGCTTAGTCTGGCTTAATTTGTATAATGATCCCCCCTGCCAAATGGTACTATGTAGGCCTACTGACTGCAGGGTAAAGAATTGAATTGAATTGAATAAATACGTCATTTTTGAATTTTGTAAAATTTGTTCCCATTGCAAGTTAAAGCGACCCAAAGACTAAGGGTGCGAGCACAAAAAATGTTTACTTTCGACGTGCTTCTTTCAGCTTCTTGTTTCCAGCTTTGGGGCTGTAATGTTCTTGGTTCCCACCAAGCGGTCCAATAACCCGGAAACCACACAGGTGCGTAAAGTTCGAATGGTTTATTCGTGTGCTTCTCTTGCACCAACAAGCATAAAGGGCCCAAATCACGGCCAACGGTACAAACTGTCCAACTGGACTTACTAAGTGCCCATAAAGCACAACAAAGCAAAACAATAATTACATTCCACAAACTGCCCAAAACCGGGCTTACAACCAGGGAAGCGCCCACCCTCATCCGGGTTTACGCTAGAGCTGTATCACGACGTCGTCCTCCTTAGCTCTCACCAAACGAACTCCCCGACCTGGGGATTCGTTTCCCCTTATATACTTTTGATTCCAGATGATCTTTGACTTGGCGGGAACTTTGGCCTCCTGTCATCTGGAATTCCAATTCTTTGCATCCCTCGGATGAACATAGCATGCATAACTTGACCAGCTGTCCGTACTTAAATTCCTGGACCTCGGAACTTAGTAATGTGCAGGAATGCTGCTCCACATTCCTGCTCTGCTTAGGATATCAGGACCTTCGGACCTCAGGTCCTGACACTATATCCACATTTCTTACTTCTTTATGTTTGAAGCAATGTCTATGGATATATTCACAGTCTCACCCACAGTCACGATAATGAGCAAAGTAAACCCTAAAATTGAAATCATAGTAATAGATATTAAAATATTGACATATTAATTAAGGTAAACTGTCGTAATAAAGGTATTAGAAAAATATGACCTAAAGTTAAACCAGGTTCAGCAATTTTTCCAGTTTGCTTTTTTGTTCAATATACTGAATATGTTATTTTTTTAATCATCGACAGTAAATTAATTATGTATTTTAGGTCAAGTTTTACCAAACATAATTACGTATTGCTTTAATACTGAATGTATCCCATTATATTAATAAAACACGTATAAATAATTGCATGTTCTTTAATTGTTTAAATCAATCAAAATTAATAGTTTTTGTAAGATCATTAAAATATTTGATTATACAACCTTCCTGAATTGTATGACACGAATCCCAAAGAATCCACGTTCTTTTGTTAAATTGACAAAAATTTAAATTTTAGAAATAATTTTCAAAATATTACGACATTATTTATATTTGAAAATCTTATTTTTTCATTTTGTATTATCCACAACAATATACCAAAGAAACTCCGAATAAAAGTTAATACCATATTGAAAAACGGATGATAAAATACACTTATATTTATGATCTGGGTCTTATCGTTTTTTAAATGTATTTTTAAATAGTTGTTTGAAACTGGCATATAGTATTCCAATTTTTAAAGTATACATTTAACTTGAGAAAACGTTCCTTTTAAATCGATGGACGTTATTGAATGTAAATTGACTTTATTTGATACGCATTAATTATTTTACCATTTGCGTTGACAAT
>JAQGAO010001341.1:0-25049 GCA_034697705.1 Ommatoiulus sabulosus
CAAAGAGTCAAGAAATCCACTGATTACTATGAAATAGAAGGTGAACCATTTTTGGTAACTCAAATAGCTGGTTTAACTTAAGTTTGAGGTTTGATCCTCATTGGATACTGCTACCGTTAGTGTTTTTTCAATTTGGACCAAAAATAACATGCTCTCAGAATCAATCGATTTTTGTGTCATTTGAAGCGTCTCGTTATGGAGATTGCAAAAAACGCATAAAAACTGGAATAAAGTGAGTGGAAAAGGTCGAAAAATGGTTTTTAAGTTTTTGAAAAATTGAGGTTGGTCATTTTTTGTCAAAATTTCAAATGCACTCACTTTTTCCCAGTTTTTATGCGTTTTTTGGAATCTCCATAATGAGATGCTTCGAATGACACTAAAATAGATCGATTCTGAGAACATGTTTTTTTTGGTCAAAATTGAAAAAACACTAAAAAATTCATTCAAAAAATGGATTTTGAAGTTTTTGAAAAATTAAAGTTGGTCATTTTTTGGCAAAATTTCAAATTCATTTTTCGACCTTTTCTGCTCACTTTTTCCAAGTTTTTTTGCGTTTTCAAAAAATCAGTATAACGAGACGCTTTGAATGACACCAAAATCTATCGATTCTGAGAACATGTTTTTTTTGGTCAAAATTGAAAAAACACTAAGGGTATTTCTCTTTTTTCAGACTTTCACCGAAAAAAATGCTCTCCGAATCGATCGATTTTGGTGTCCTTCTAAGCGTCTCTCCACGCTGATTCCAAAAAACGCATCGAAAACTGTAAAACGACTGGAAATAGGTTAAAATGGAGAGAAAAAAAACGAAGAAATGACAAATTTACTTTAAAATTTCAAATCCATTCTTTTACCGTTTTCAGAGTTTTACAGAGTTTTCGTTGCGTTTTTTGGAATCAGCGTGAGCAGACGATTCGAATGGCACCAAAATCGATCGATTCTAAGAACCTTTTTTTTGGGTCAAAATCTGAAAAAACACTAAAGCCTTGTTCACAAGGACAACTAAGTGTTACTTAAATATGAAAAAAGTGTGATAGAGTCACATTATAGGCTGGTCACATGAGTGGACATGCGAGCACAGCTCTCCTAACAAAAAGACACTTAACTAGGAGAGAAAAGTTAAGAGTCACCTAAAGTTAAGAGACTCATAAGTGACTGTGATGTCAGACTATGCAGTCCAGTAATTGTCATGATATTGTCTTTTATCCCTAATCAATGGATAGTCGCCCATTGAGGAATTATTAAGCAGACTATGTCATTCGAAAATCATACGGCGCTTTAGCTAATTTCCAGAGTTAGGCGAGTCATGCAAATGCTACTCTCCTAACTGACTTTTTCTCCTAGGTAAGTGACTCTCTTAGTTAAGTCACAATTTAGGTGTCCGTGCAAACATAGCTTTATGATCCGAGGTTATTCCATCTGTTGCATCTTCAAATGAACACCCTGTATATAGATATATGAACTATATTGCAAGTTTGTTGCAAATTTCCATAAACACCGGATTGTTCCAAAAAAAAAATGCATAAATTGTGAAAATAAATTTACAATTGTTTTCAATAAACTGTGTCTTTCGTAGAAAATATATAATTACCTACCCTGGTGGTCTAGGAAACTGCCTTTATGTAAACATATGCCAAAAACTTAAATAAATATTAGCTTGTTGCGCAATTATCTCGTGCAGTTGGATAAACTAGCTGGTGGTTTGTCATGTGGTAGCATTTTTCTTATAAGATTTTCTGCATATCGCACCCCCATAACAGAAGTTGGTTTTATTTCAAAATGAATAATTTTGAGTTGTCGTTTCTGAAGTGAAAGTGCTAGATATTAACTGACTTTGCATGGCCAAAGCAAGCTATTGCTATTACTGTATGTAATAATAACAACAATAGTTTTTTAATCTGTTTTAATATCACAATCATTTCGTATCTTAAAACATTTCAATACGTATGCACTCAGTAGACTTCAAACCATGTCAAATACACATTTCCAGCAATTAGCATGTCATTAAAATGCTAGTTAACACGATGTACAGTATATCAGTATACAATTTGTGCATACAGGGTGTCACCATAAAACCTAGGGTCCAAAGGTCACTATTAAAAAGTTACTTGGCCAAATGTGTAGCTGGTACATGGAACATTTAATGGGTTACATGTACTTAAGTTGTGGCATCGAAATAGAAGCATGCACGAATCAAGAACTGGCTGACATGCATTTCATTTATGGGCTTGCTGATGGCAATGCTACACAACGTAGTGTATGAGACTCCAGTGGACACACAGAAGATCTTGTAGCCAGAATTGCGGTTGCTGTGGGCAATGTAAATGACATGCAGGGCATCTTTGAAAGAGTGCGTCAATCAATGTGTCGCCGATGTGAGGCTTGCATTTATTGTAATAATAGAACGTTTGATCATCTACTGTAAAACATTGTAATAAACACGTAATTGTTGAAACATTCTGTGCCAACATTAATTCCATGTAAACCGTTCTGTGCATGCAACGTTAATTCCATGTAACTTTTTAATAGTGACCTTTGGACCATAGGTTCTATGGTGAAAAATGTTTACCTTAGTTCACTCTAACACCAGTTTGAGTTTGTACCATGAGTTCAAAAACACCCTGTACAGCTTTTCAATGAATTGGTCGCTTTACCCATCGGCCTACTCTTTCCTGTTGATATTTGCCCACGCAACTAAATGTGAGTGTACATTTTAATGTTCTGTACATTTCACCACCATTTTTGAATATAATCTACAACTTTACATTCAACAGGATAATGTTTAATGCAACATTATTCTAATATAAACGAATTATTTTATAATTAATGAATACTTTTTTTCAAATAACATTATAAATTGAAGTAGTGGCCGTATATGGACATTCTGCTAGCCACTCGTTTGAGATGCTCAGCTAGATACTCCTACACCGGTAATTAAAATTACATTAAACACTTTTCGATATTTTATTTACGATAACATCTATTCTATTTAACGTATGTTGAGTGTAAATCAAATAAAAAATAAAAAATGAAATCCAACAAACATTTACACGTATTTCTCGTGGATATGTTATTTTTAATAGACACAAATACTATTCAAGATGACGCTATTTTCGTCCGTGAACCCTTGCATCACAACAATTAAGAGCGGCAACGTTGTTGACATTAAATAGAGTAAAATTGAATTAATTAAAAATGTTTGGTAATACCCTGATCTGATATCAAAAAAATGTCCCACTTGTATTCATTACTCATTTTTAATTGATTCAGTATATTCATAGCTATTACGAGTTTTGCATTCGGACCATTCCTTTATTGCGTTAACCGTAAAGTTGTATGAACAATATATGGAAATTTGTCAAAATTCCAATTAAAAATTTCAGCATAGATGGAGCTTGACATTTTAAGGTTTAATTTCGATAAACTGAAGAATAACCCGATGAACCAATATCAATTTTTATTAACGAGGAAACTCAATCGCCATTTTTACATATATTAAAAACATTTCTGTTTTCTTTGTACAAAAATTCAACATCTATAATTGTTTTCAAACAGTCACATATTAAACTAGCCAAGGTCTATGACGTCAATTCTATAATAAATGCTATATTTTGCTGACACTTGTGTTTTCTCGTTGCCATGGCCTTGTAATGTATTATACATTAGATAGACAGCGTGCACTCGATACGTACAATACATGTATACCATTCTAAAGTTTACAAAAGATAATTACGTTTTAGTTTCTCCAAAATAATTCTTTGTTGCCAATTATCCTAATTTCATAATTGATAACCGATGTCACTTTCCATTTTATCAAACGCGGACCATTTGATGTTGTTGTCTCTGAATTATATTACCATTATTTTAATCATCAATCATAAAATCATGTTGCCCAGGTCAATGCTACAATGAACGTCATGTGTGTTTGCGCGTTTTCATAATTCAATGACATCATTTTTGCTATCTTATCGCACACTGTACACTTTGATAAAATGGATATTTATTCTCAATTGCGTGTCTTCCAAGTGTAGTTTCGCTATTTTCCTAGACTCCTATAGGTGTAACGATGTCATTTTTATTACCACGACCTAAGCATGGCCATTACGATATTAACAGTAAAATTTATGTTTCGAGAAATTAGAGTTGGGAATTGAGAGAATGCATGCTTATGGTTATAAATAGAATTGCGACGTTCATAATATTACCATTTAATGGGATTACTCGCGGATTTAATCCCGTTAATTTCCCCGCGCCCTATGTCAACATCCTTAAAGGAAGCTGAAAATCCTCTGATAATTTACTAAGATACTGTAGGTGTGAAATCATTTCGAATTCGTCATCATGATTTCATAAATGTGGATTTTAGAGATATGTTTTCGAGCTTTCGCTTTTATTAAAATGCGCATTTCTTTTTCGCAAACTGTCATAAGTCCGAAATAAACCAAGTCGAGAGAGTGTTTCGAGTTTTTCATGGATTTCTTAAAACTATGTTAAGTGGGATGAAAACGCTTTCCGTCGGTGTTGCTGATATTATTTGTTTCGCATTTTTTCTTAATTGTTCTATTGAAACAAAATGTGAGTATTCAAAGCTGCAGTATACATAATCTCCAGTTTTTCAAAGAAATTTAGTATACGTATAAATTTTTTTCAACTGCGCACTAAGCTTCTTGCTTAGTAAATACTCTTACGCACTGTGATAATGCAAAATGTCAAATGGTTACAAATCTAATTGGTAAATTTTGAAAAATGTTGCCACTTTATAATTCTAATTGTTACCATTATTTTTCATAACGCGGAAGTAGGGAAATGCAGCAATTAAAATGCGAATAAATTAAGCCTTCAGTATAAAGATGGCTGCTTATGAAAGTCAACTGCGATATATGAATGATGCAAATTTTGAGTAAAATATTGATTTTTCTTCTTTTTCTATTTTTCTGCGTTATCTAATTTCAAGTTTTTTATTTTTCAGTGTTAGGTTTAGAAATAGAAAGGAGATACCAAGTCGATCTTATTGACGGATTAAACATTTTTAATACAACCTACGATGGCCTCTTCACTAATGTCGGCATCCACGCGTTTTCACCAGCTATATTATTACAAGGTAACGTATAATTTTTTGTTTACTTAGTCATTGTAACTTTAAAGGTCTAGAATGTCGATGTGGAAATAGTAAATATAAAAGTCGGAAATTCATTTATTTCTATTTGAATGCAATCGATCTCATATACAATACCACACGTCCATCGTATAAGATAAATGTTCAATTGAAACTTTTAGAAATGAGTATGTTTGGCATGTTGTTTCTTAGGAAAGTGCTAAACACTACATAACCATTTACATGTAAATTTAGATTGAGACAACTTTTCATTGCGAAATGCTGCAAAATACATTTTGAAATGCAATACGTAATGAACACAAATCACCATTTCAAGTGCATTTTCATTGCAATATTTAGTTATTTTTTCTGAATAAATAAGAATGTATGAAAAATACGTAAGGTTGTACATTTTTCTGATTTTCAGGTGAAAGTAGGAATCTCAAAATGTCTGACGACGTGTACGAACGTGCGACAAAGTTATTATCATCCAACAATGAGTTTACTTTGCTGGCCACGTTACAACAAGAGGAGAAAAACGCCGGCAGTATTATAGCATTTTCAGAGGGAAATAACAGGTAAGCCTGCCTAAAACCGGGTATATTTTCATTTATCGTCAACTAGCTGGCAGGCCCGGCTTTGCTCGGGCTGTACTTACCGATAGCGATGGCTTGAAGCGACGAAGTAGGCCTAATGAACGGAGCCCAGTAGAGGAAGATGTTTTTGTTTATTCATTTTGCATGTGGTTTGCGTCATCAGGGACCATTCGAAATGGACGTCCTAAAACTTTACCTCAACCTATCTCCCCCCCATCCCCTACATGAGGACGTCCTTTTTGAATGCCCCCCTATACATACCCACATCTCTTCTTTAAATGTAGATAGGCGCATATTGAAAATCCTGTGCACCTAACAGTTGTGTAAGCTTGGCCATCTTCTTGCCCATCAAAAGGTGGCTTAGAGGTTAGCATCCTCGTCTTGCATTCGGTAGACCCAGGTTCGATTCCCGGGTCGGCTGTCCTCCATTGTGGTTTTACATGGGTCCCCCAAAATTCATCCAGGCGAATGCTGAGATAGATCCTATATTAAATCGGCCATGACCGTCTTCCTATCCCATCCTCCTCGTTAAATATATACCTAAAATGTGATGTTGGGGTCCATCATGACCAGACTGCTAAGTCTTGACTTAATTTGAATAATGATTCCTCCCTGCCAAATTGTACTATGTACTGACTGCAGGGTAAAGAATTAAATTGAAGTGCAGCTCTAAATACCACGCTTCCTCATTGCACACAGTGAATCATTGACGGATCTGTGGAACTAAAGCTGTTATTTTAATTCGGGTTACTTGAGATTATCGTTGGCTTACCATTACCCAAAGCAATCCTAAAGATGGGAACGCAACGAGGAAACTTAAACTGAAACTTGGTTTCCGAAACTGGAATGCAAGTTTCCGAACCGTGGTGTTCACCGACCTTTGGCGTGTTCCCACCTTTTGTCTGTCAGCATTGCTTTCATTTTACTCTTAATTGATTTTGTTTATTTTTTCTTTGCTTTTATTGGCCTTTATTTTTTCCTATGATTTGAACTTCGTATTTATTTCTAATTTCTTCTAATTATTTCTATTTCAGGTTTTTGGAGCTACAAAGTAGTGCCAGGAAAGATGAAATTCGTTTTCATTATACACACAAAGACAATGTCTACGTAGAAATATTTCCTTATCGGTTAGCCGATGGCAAGTGGCATCGTTTAGCGATGACCATTAGTGGCAATCATGTTACAATTTTAGTGGACTGTAACCGTATTTATGAACGGGTTATAAAAGACGTGGATCGTGCTTTTTCTGGAAGAAATTTATCCTTATGGCTGGGACAAAGGAATTCCAGGCATTTTTATTTTCGGGTAAGGTTGCGACTTTCATTAATTATTTTATGAATAAAACGTACTCTTTTGACATTTTTCCACGATGTAATATGTCCTGTACAACCGAACTGCTGGAATTTCATCAATTATTATATGCTGTCTTACACATGTTGTACATGTATACATTATAACTTTACAAAATGTTGTTGAATAATTTTAACCATAAACGTAATTGTTAGCATTATTCGAAAATATTGCTGATTTTTTTTTTAGAAAAATAAGGTATGATGCGGTAATTATTATTGATCAATTACTATAGGACAAAAATTACCTTCGTATTTAGCGAGAAATTTTACTTTTCTTATAGCAAAAATGTAAGTCTAGCCCTGCGTACTTCCCAACATAATCGACTACTTTGAAGTTTAAGAAAATTAATATTTATACTGTAGGGCATACCATGTTTCCATTTTATCCAAAACAACTTTTTCGTACCTCGTACCTGTTTCTGGAAAGTGAAATTTGTTTCCAGACCGAGTCGTCCAGTTATGTTTCACTGTTTCAGAAAATAACCGGAAGACATTGAAAACTCTTTTGCGGTGGTCAAAAGGAAAATACCTGCCTTAGTAAAATCTTAATGCACTCCTACTTATATCTATAAAAAAACAATAAGAATTAAACAATGCAAAATTACAACTGGTATACCTGTTGTAATTTTGCATTGTTTAATACTTATCCCTTAAAACTTAAAAAAATTGGAATAAAATAAAATGTTGATAATGGTTTGCTGGTTAAAGATATACGGGTATTTTCATTAAGATTATTTATAAAAGTTTCTTCAAGTATATTAAAGTCCCTATTTCATGAATTGATTCATTGTTTTGTATACAAACTTCAGTGAAACAGTTGCTATAAATGCATGCGCGCAAAAACACTGCGTGCTGATGACATCGGTGCCATATAATCAATATAAATATGAATGCAGGTATATCTCGATTTATTGCGCATCGCTTCGCAGATATTGCAGTTTTTCAAATTGAAAGTTTGCTGCAACTCCGCACCAAGCACTATTTTTCCAATAGCGTGTGCTTACAGTGCGCCTTGTCTGCGCCACATTTTAATAATCCTCGCCATACAGGTGCATGTTTTTCAGACTTTTTCATTATTATTACAAGCCGAAGGCTCAGATGATAGTTAATATTTTCAAGTAATGAAATATTGTTTGAAGTATTGTGTCGTGATGGTTTGGAACCGCGAACCTGTAATATGTGCCTATGAAGCTAGTGCTTACTGCAGACTGCGGGTCAGGTGTTCGTCTGTCCACCCATGTCTTTTCTGACATTTTTTCCCCATTTTTGTCTGAACTTTTGCAACGACACTCCACGCACTGCGCTGTTATTGATGAAAAATTGCGGTGAATCAAAATTGCACGCACCACGCAGTATACTCCATTTCATCTGTTCCATCCCGCTGCGAGAATGATTTGTTACGTTACTTCCAGGAATTGACTTTTTTCTGTGAATGCGTGCGTAACAAGTGCAAATACTGTACGCTTAATTCTCTCTCTATGCCAGTAAATGCATCACGAGGTGATTACTCTTTCGCGAGCACTTAAGTTCCTCATTGAATAATTAATCGTGGCTCATGCCTTTTTAATGTAAAACTCCGCTCGGATTTATTGTTGTCTGCATGTATAATCGCGCCAAATGTGACGAATATGCTTTTTCCCTAGATGGCGGTCACCCCCTCGCCTGTCTGGCTCTCTGTCTCACAGCACTGTCGCATTTTTAATATTTCCGCACTGAATATGCAGATACGTAAGACCGCATATATATTGAGCACACAAAAAGGAAATGGTTTATGTCTGCTTTCAAAAGTCGGATCACGAAGTAATGGAGTGGTCCTGAAAATTGAGATTTTTCCATTCACGATGTCGCAACTCCTAGAAAAAGTAAAATTGTCACATTTTAGAAGACTTATTTGGCGTGACGTTTTAACGAGAAAATTAATCGAAGAATATTTAATTTAATTAGATTTTATTCGGTAAAATTAAGGATGCAAAAATATCGGAACAACACATACAGTCGAACTTTGTTTTGAAGAATTTCAAGGGACGTCGACATTTGTTCGTTTAAACCGTAGTTCGTATTATCAGAACTCAGACAAAACATGATTTGAACAATAAGAGCTACATTTTCGTCGAAGTTTGGGATGAAATCTTATCCCACGCGTACACTGTATATATGAATGGAAAAGGTGCTGCAACTTTTATCGGGGAATTCCCCGTTATATTTACCGTTTTTTCATATCGTCTAAAGTTCGTTCCACTGTTTTTCAATATGGTGCTAGCGAGATATGCAGCAGGATTTTATCCAACAATGGAGTTTTGATAGCAAAATTGCGATAAAATGACGAAGTGGGAAATCCATGCCAAACGGTGCACACGGTGGATTTGTTCCACGCAGATCCACACTCCCAACTCGTGTCGAAGGGAACAGGTTAATAAACCTTTCCGAATGACTTCAGCACTTGTGTTGATGATGCATGCATGCACGCATGCAGGCAACTATAAATTCATCTCGGATTTCCATAAGCATTAAATATTTATGGACGATGCGCAGACGATGCACTCGTCCATTTGTCAGAAAGTATTGCGCGATGTCAATGACTCGACATCGGACAATAAATGATTGATGCACATAAGATATATCGACTCAGTACCCTTCAGATGCGCGGAGAAATTAAGCCCTCGTAAACAGTCGAGTTGGGGATGCGAAAATGTCAATTGGTCTCCTAGGACCATCTTCAGATCACGACCCCTTTTTATCGAAGAAATGTTACAAATCAACGAACTTGTCTCGAGAACTCCAGTATGGATGAATCGAGAGTGAATGAAAATATGAACGGGCTTACGTTTTACGTCCAAAGTACACGTGCACTGTGCACACTGTAAACAAAATATTATGATTTTGTAACACAAAACTCTATTAGAAACCCTTTTTGCGATTTAAGTCGTAAAATAATGCGCGCAGAAATAAAAAAATGTTCATAATTCAAATTTTCAATTACAACACGTTAGTTTTAAGCAGGTGCATCGCACATGAACATGTACGTAATACAATAGCCGTACTCAGGAAATGCCGTAGCTTGACGTAGATGGAAAATGTAATTGTAGATAAAGTTTCGTTTGGTGCATGGCGCATGTGCACTAAGCATTTCTTGCTCTAAAGCTTTTTAATAAATACTGTTTATACATGTCATATGTTAATTAAGCCTACATGTATATATAATGTACAAAGTAACATCAAAATACATGTAATATGGTATGTAAATCATGTATTTACATGTCGCATGCATATATTTTAGATGTATCAAACGTGTTTTTTACATGTAGCGTGCATTTGTTTTACATAGTACAGTATAACCCAAGTATTTTACGTGTAAAAATTTCTACATGTAAAAAACGTGTTGAATATCTATATGCTACATGTAAAATGGATTTATATACACGTGTTAACATATATGTTTTTAATGTATTATTAGATAGCGTAGAGAAAAGAAATGCTTAGTGTGCACGCGCCGCCAGACGGAACTTTATCTACATTAATTACATTTACGTTTTCCATCTACGTCAAGCTACGGCATTTACTGAGTACGGCCAATAAGAGCACCGAAAAAGTTAAAAAAGAAAAAAATAGTTTAAAACTCCTAATGAACTACATGTTGCAGAACACTCTGTTACAGTGAGTTCGATCGTTCAAATTCAGAGTCGATTGGTCATATCTGCTTAATCCGTGTCCGGGTTATAAAAATTATTCTCAGGTCTTCTCATTTAATCTAATATAACGTTCACAAGATTTCTTGAATAAACCGTGATCCGATGCTTAATTATGCATAATATTTTTTGTTGTATTTGTAGGGAGGGCTGCAGGACGTCAAAATTGTTGGAAAAGAGCATGGGTATCTCATGCAATGTCCACATCTTGACACAGGTGGCTTAATTTTATTCCCACGGAATTGAGGTTGATTTGAAACAGATTTATAAATAATGAACTGTTTGACTGACATTTTTTTTATTAACAAGAATGTCCAACTTGTGGCCAGTTCCGTCAGCTGCAGATGTCGGTAGTTCGCTTAGAAAATTACATCAAAGAGCTTACGGACAGAGTGAGTGTACAGTTGATATTGTTGTAATATTTGTAGTTGAATGTTCGCTCATTCAGTGCCGGAAACGGTGATGTTAAATAGTAAAAATCAACAAATTCTTTCGTGCCTCCGGAATGTACGTGTACATGGAAAAAATATACAATGAAACGTATTAACGGCAACATTTATTTTCTTTCTATTTTCAAAATTTCCGGGGGATTTTGAACAGCTGGGACAAGCGGAACATCGTATTTCTGCAGTTGAACAATGCGAATGCCAAAAAAGTTGTCGGCGCAATGGCTCCCTCTATAATGATGGAGCCAAGTGGCAAAGCGGATGCGACATCTGCTCCTGCGTGGTACGTTGCAATTATTCTTATTAGTGGTTTTTTTTTTAGAATATTTAAAGGTTAATATACAGTACATAGGGATAATTTTTTGTTGGAAAATATTTCCGAGAATTATCATAGACTGGAGAAGTTGCCAAAATTGTTTAAATATAATTAAATTAAGATCTTAAAAATGTTTGAGCACCTAGAAATTAAAAGTCGCACAAATAATCAAAATTGATGCCATTTTTAGAGTTGTATGTTACCTTTTATTTATTTGTTTATTTATTTTTTTTAAGTTTATTCGAATATCCTTCAAACTTTGCGACCTTAATTATCGATTTTTAGGACTCGGTAACAAAGAAATTTTAGATACTTTTATGTAAAAATTTTGAATTATTTCAAAGATGTGCTTAGAATTCGATGAAAGAATCGTGCCTTATTTATGCATTTTAGAAGAATATTCATAGCAGGAGTAATGTTCAAAAATTTAAGTTAGTTAGAGCATTAATTCAAAAGTACAACATATATTTACAACAGATTTATATATTACATTATTAGCAAAAATGTTTACTATTTCGTTTCGTTTTCTAGCAAGGAGTTATACAGTGTCATCCAATCCCGTGTTTAGAAGCTAAATGTAAAAATCCTGTAAATATAACTGGAGAATGCTGCCCAGCTTGTCTCAGTAAGTTGGCCGATTTTATCTCTGAAAATTGTAATCATCCTGTAGCAAATTGAGATTCTTATCGTTCTGTTGCCATGTTTTTTATTCTGATTTTCTGAAACAAGAAAGTCTACCAAAATGATAATTGTTGAATTTGTTGTTATCGGTGCGGAATAGAAAGTTGGGCAACTGTTGATACCGTACAATGAAAACTAAATTTTTCAACGCAGAAATAAAATTATTTCAAGAAGTTCACACAATTCATAAGCGTCACTAAATTCGTTATTGCCAAAAATGTTATCAACGGGTGTCTCTTTCAAAAATTAAAACGAACTTCGTTGCTGTTCGGCACTCGTTTTGGAAAATCACACCAACTTGCATTTTGTGGGATGCAAATAATTGGATATATGATCAAGTATACTAGTAGTTTGGTAAAATGGGTACAATTTCATAATAAATAATTCATCCAAATCTCTTTTATTAATATTTTTTTCTGCGTTGACATACATTCGTTGCGAGCACGCAGCAAGCAGCACTAGGCCCACCCATAAAACTATGTACTTTTTATGGGGTTTCTGCTAAACCGTATCTACTTCGCATGTTTACTTGCCATTAAAGAAAAATGGCGACGCATTGTGCCAGTTTTTTTTGAATGAATCTCTCACTCTTCAATATCACGCGATGATTTAAATAGAAAATCAGAATGACATATTTTGATTCCTGCTTATCCACCTCCCACACATTTACGTTTTTGTGTGGAATTCCTCTCATTTTTGTCATTCTTGACTATGCATTAGGTGATGTCCATTATTTCTACTAATGATATCTTTACGTCCTCTCTAGATAAGTGCCTTTTAAATGGAGTGCTCTATGATCATGGGGAGCAAACGAGTCCTGGGGAATGTTTGAAATGTACTTGTCACGATGGTAGTATGAAGTGCTTGACATTGAATCCCCACTGTCCTAAATTAACGTGCCCAGAGAAGGAGCAGTTCAGCGTGCCAGGTGAATGCTGCAAGTTTTGTCCTGGTGAGTATTGCATTTGTTAATGAACTTGGATGATGTACATTATGATTGATTTGTCAGATTTCTTTACCAGTCATTTACCGACTTTTAAGTAGGATTAACAATATTTTTATCTGTCCATAAGTTGTGAATATTATAACTGGCCATCCGTGAACGCATGAATCATAAAACTGTAAAATAGTATTTTAATGAAAAAAAATATCGTGTAATAGTTCTGCGTATTAACAGCTGGTCTGAGAAGTGGAGAAATTGCTAAAACCAATACAAGATTTTTAGACAAATGTAATGTAAAATTATTCATTTGGTATTGTAAAAAAGCATCCGAATTCGTAAGTAAAAGTGATTTATGAATGAATTCATATAAAATCTACTAGGACTGTAATTTATTCACGGCTTGCATAATATCGGGACCTTGAATTGCCTTTTATTAAAACAATAAATGTGCTTTTCTTCTTGTTTTTAGGAGTGGATTATTGCGCACAAGGTCACAACTGCCATGTAAATGCGTCTTGCATAAATCTGCATACTCGATCTTTGTGCCAATGCAAAAAGGGGTTTTTTGGGGATGGTATCGAGTGTCAAGGTAAGAAAATTGCAGAATCTCTGATGTAGAATATGCTATTTAATAATTTTAGCTCCTCGCGATATCATTTACATTAAACTAATAATTTTTCCAAATTTGGGTATAGATATTGATGAATGTACCAAGAATGGAGGCCATTATGGTCATTACTGCCAGAGGAATACAAAATGTGTAAACATAATGGGATCGTTCACCTGTGAATGTCACCCTGGATATACTAGAGTTGACAATTACAACTGTGCTGGTGAGTGTTAAAATATTTCGATTGTTCGGCTGAATCAATATTTTTCTATAGGGTGAAGCATTATTGATTACTGGAAAGGTTCAACATAGTGATTTACAATTTTTCAGAATTATTAATTATAGAATACATTTTACTCCGATGTAATTTTTTATCCCCCAAATCATTCCCAAATTCACTGCCTTAGCACGATGCTTTTTGCTAAAGTATGAAACTCGAGGACATGACAGTTCTCGATATAATTATCGTTTCCGTCATATTTTTTTTGGGTGTGGCGCCTTGATTTACGATAAAATAGGAGAAGAAAAGGGGATGAATTGGGTCATAAACGGAATGAGGATATGTCACCTCACTAAATGCTGGATTATTAATGGCGTGAGGAAAGTAGGCCCAAGCTAATTGGAATAGCTGATATAAGTTGAGAAGAGAAGAGAAGGAGAATTGAGAATCGACAAATAATTCAAATTGGATTACAAGTATTTGAATTGTCTGGCGTTGTTATGAATCATGAAGGCATAAGGGGCCAATCGAGCATTGTGTGGACATGCTGAAAGATGATCAGCTGGTGATTGTTTCTGCTGTGATTATTTAAAAGCTTGTGAAAATACTTTCAAAATGATGATACCTTGTAGTTTTATTATGCATGTATCGTTGTTTATAATAAACAGACAGAGTTTATGCCCAACAATTTGGGTTGTCGGGATTGAATACTGTCGACCAGACAATGTGTACCGGACCATATGGAGGCATATACGAAATATGACTTGAGCTGCACTGACTATTTCGTCAATATGCTATTATTTCGTGAATGGCATATTTGCAAAAAAATTCTGATAACAATGGTTTAATGATTCGATGAAAAAATCACATGATGCAAGTTTTTGTATAACTCTAGATTAGGTTTTTATAATTTTTATAATGATTTAAAAGGACAAAAAAAAACATAAAAAATGACATTCAATAGACAGTTAATTCAGAAAGATTTCCTATATTGTAATGCAATCATAGGTTTTCTTTTCATTTCATTATTCTGCAGCTATTAGAAATTCGCAATTATGAGTTTGAATTTCCTTGCATTTACAGAACATGATGAATGTCGAAGTGGTGATCACCAGTGCCATAAAGATGCTTTGTGTACAAATACCGCAGGAAGCTATCACTGCCAATGCAAAGCTGGCTACACAGGCGATGGATTTAAATGCGAACGTAAGGAAAATTTACGTTAAAAGTCAATGATATATAAAACTTTATTCTGCTTGTAAAGCTGCAAATCCGAATTAATGCTCTATAATTTATTATTTACTTCAGCTGTCTGTACGGATCCATGTTTAAACGGAGGAAAGTGCACTTCACCCGATGTATGCACATGCCGCAGGGGATACGTTGGGCATAATTGTGAAATAGGTGAGAAAATGCTTCAAAACTATGACGCCAGACTTCGTATTATACCTCATCCAATAGTGTATTTCGAGCCTCAACTTTTTCAGTCATCGTAGCATAATACAAAGTCTCGTATCATATTTTCTATTTTTCCTAACCACTCGATAATACTGAGAGAAAAACTTCATTGTCAAGAAACACTGAATCGCTATTATTAAATATTAATATTCCGTTGCATGTTCATTCAGACGTTGATGAATGCAGTTTAGGAATTCACCAGTGTCACTCCAATTCAAGATGTGTGAATCTACCCGGTTGGTATTATTGCGAATGTAAAGAGGGATATTTCAGTTTCTTGCAAGATAACAATATGGGTGTGTTATGTCAAGGTAGGCATCACATAAATGTACATGTAATCGCTAAACCGTTTTTTTTATAAATAAAATATGATTAAGAATTTTTCTGTTATATTCCAAGATATCGATGAATGTGAAGATGGCAGTCATACTTGTCATGGATCAGCAAAATGCTTCAATACTGACGGAGGATTCCATTGTCAGTGTCGTACCGGCAATGGCTGTTCACTTAGTAAGTGCATCATTATTTAAAGTTTTTTGGGTTAATGGAATATTGTTTGGCGTTGTTTTGTTTGACGTTGTCTGACAGTTACCATTATTATAAATTGGGGTATGAAAAATGGCAAGTTTTTCCGGTCAATGAATAGAACCATAAAATCCACATTTTGTTATTAAGATTTAATGGCATTTAGCTACTCACAGTAATGTACAGAAGTTTATACATGAGCACTATTTTTAAAGGCTGCGTCCATGATGGAGTAGAATTTCACAATGGATCCATATGGGCGCCCTATAACAACACGTGTACAAAATGCACTTGCACGGTAAGCCTCGGCAATTCGTTTAATAGCTCATGCCTATAAAAATCGTCAAGTCCTGGTTCGTTTATGGAATTTGTCACGTTCTTACGTTTTATTCTACAAGAATGGATTTGCCTCCTGTGAGAAAGATCCCTGCGATTGTAACAAACATGATGTCAATCTCGATTGTTGTCCACATTGCGATCGAAAGACGCGGTGTCAGCACCAGGAACGACAAACCGTCTTTGAAAATGGCCAGAGATGGATATATCAGTGCCAACTTTGCGAATGTTTGGTAAGCAGTTTGACCTATTTGATCTTTACTCTGCTTATCATTTTCGTTTTTTATCTGACCTATCGGTTCATTTTTTTTTTAAATATTGCATTCTTGTTAAACTCGTTATGCAAGGACTAAAAACTTAAAATAATTGCATAATACGTTATTTTTTATTATACATTAATGAAATGAACTAAACTTGTTTAGGCGTGTGGAAATATGTGTATTGTTGTTTAATAGGTTTAGGATCATCTTAAAGGATTGACAATCTGAAGTTAAAACAAAGCAAATCAATGTACAAGTTTATTCGGTTATAAATTGAAAAGTACTTTCAACTTGTCAGAATTTACGTGAGCAAAAAAAGCTACCAAAGAAGTGTTCTAAACAGCGTGATTTATGCATCAAAATAATTCCTATATCTTTCTTCTAGTATGGATCGATCGATTGCTGGCCAATCGAGTGCCCACCTCCTAACTGTGACAATCCCAAAACAACGATTGGCGATTGCTGCCCTCGTTGCGAAGATGATCCTTGCTCTACGGATGACCAAGATGGAAGCAATGGCACGGAAAGTGGCAAAGATGTTGGATGCACGTATTTAGGACAGATTTATCGAAACGGAGATGAATGGGAGACGAGCCACGATCACTGCACCACCTGCAAATGTAAGGTGAGAGGATTAGCTTAAGTCGGTACGAGTAAAATTATTTTATAAAAATAGATCTTTTATTGCTGGGATGCCGATTTGGGGAATGTGGAAAAATATCCAATCCGTTAGAAGTTATGTATTAACCACTTAGAAATGCTTACTTAACAATTAATATGCAGTTCGCAGTCTATGGCGTGGCATGGAAGCTAATTAATGATTTTAGTTTTATTTGTTTTGGTTATCGAAATAATGAGTGGTTTCTCGCTTTCTTGGCAATGCTCACGAAATCGCAGTGAACTCTACTAACAAACGCATCACCGCGAATATGACGTGAATGCTCAAAATTTATTCGTCCTACTTTCACAGTGGTCGCAAAATGATATATTTTGTGCATATTATCAGATATAAGAAAATCCCCGGGATGTTTTATACTGTATGTAAGAATCAGTTTTAATTTATCAATGAACCAAGAAATGTAGTGAACGAGTGAGTGTCCCATCCTATCTGCAGTTTGGTGCAAGAAGCCATTAGAGGTGGATGAAATTTTAATCGTTAAGTTATGTTGTATACGTTAATTATTTAGGCCCTTGTCGTGAATGCTTCTTAAAACGAGAATACTTAATTAAAACTGCTATAAAAATAATGCAAAATTTTAACGAAAGTTATACCTGGGAAATTTCTTTTCTTTGTTATTTTCTTGTTTGTTTAGAAAATGAAAAAACTAAATTGATGAAAAATAAAATTTTACACATTTAGGTGTTATTTCATATTCATTCAGTTTTATTTTTCAATCAATGGTACAATTTTTAAACAAAAAACGATATAAAAGCTTGAGTACCCAGCCAGACGAATTATTTCATACGGAGGTAACTAGTTGTTACGTAAATGTTAATTTAATCAAACATTAATTAAGCGATTTGAAGATTAATCAAAATGTCGGATTATCGAGTAGGAAACTGCATTTTTTTCGAGAATCGGTCGAAATTATATTTTCTCCGTTACATTAAATTCCAGCTAGGAAATATTTATCGTTTACATCAGTTTTTTCGTTTGTTTCAGTTTAAACTGATATTTTAATTTCGTTTCCTGATTTTAATACTCGTCCATATTTCAGGTTCCATACTGCAAACATTCGGTGAGCAATCTGGCTAATCGTTTCCATCGGTAAATTGAAAAACAACTGTTTCAAAATCCCCCATGTTTAGGGCATATTAAGTTCTAATTGTGGTGGTGGTGATCATGGTGATGGTGATGGCGGGCATCGCAATTTTGATTTTTTTGGCACTTGGCTAGGTGGGATGGGAGTCTTCGTTTGTCGCTTTCTGGATTATGTCCATCGCGCTGTTTCAGTTCTCGTTTTATTATTTCTGGCATGCATATCACTGCACCACGTAAAGAAGCATTCCATACCGTACATCTTCTGTCCTGTCCTTGCTTTTTGCCTATTTCTTTGACTATAGTCTTTGTACATAAACCACGCTGCATCGTAGTATATAGGATATTCCTATGCTTTTTGCCTTTTTAAATGCTGAAGGGAACGCACCTTATGCTCCAACCTAAAATCATTAAGAGGATCATAAAGCCTATGTAACAGTAATTTTATAAATATATATACATGAAAAAAAAAAACACAATTTTTATGTAAAAATTAAAGGTAAAAGTACATTTATTGAATTTAACAGACGCCTGAATACAAAATAGTCGGATTAGGTAAAAATATTTTTCATGTACAGTGTATATGCATTATTTATAGTTGAAGTTTTGATATATTGCACGCATAGGCTCGTGACTCTCTAATGGCCTTAAAGACAGATTCACATTTTTGATATGGGGTTGTTACATTACCTAGGAACAACAGTTCAGAATTGCTATTGAACATTAAGAAATGGTTCGTAACAATAGAGCCTACATATAATTTTTTATCATTTTTTGTTATTTTTTCATAATGTTTCGCATTTAAGCAATCAAATCAACAAAATTATTAATTTGTTAAGTAAATTGCTGTCATGTAAAGATACGTATTTTTTTGTAATGGTTTGAAAATTACTTCGATATTTGGTAAAATTTGTATCAAAGCTTGGGCAAATACAGTACAAATGCTGGACAAATGCTTATTTTTAATCCAGAAAACCGAGGCAAACTAATGTAACAGCCCTGATAGATTAAATTGTATCTCGAAGCTGCTTCGCTGACCACTACATCTTGATATTCTTTTCTTCAGGTGCAAGTCGGGGAACGGTATCAGATTTCAGTGTTTACACCCATGTGTTGAAAATAAATCTTGAATATTTGGGGAATGTCTTTATAAAAAGCACTGAGACAACTGCAAATACGAATTTGTTGAAAAAGTCGACTGATTTTTTCTTTTTCATTCTATAAGAGTGTCGGTACATAATTTTACATCAAATCAATTCAAATCAAAATCTATCCAAAAAATAACATCAATACGCTGTATTTCAAACGGTAGCTTCAAAACTCTTACAACATTCAATTTTGGCTTAGGCAAATTTTGTGAGGCTACTTCCCTGCATGATATTCACGACATCCATCATAAATCACTCAGGAATGTGTTTATTTGTTTTGTCATGGAAATTGAATGTAATTTTACACATTCCTTTTATAGTGAATTTTGTTGAGTAATATACTTTAACAATCCTTAAAGCACAATTTGCATGTAATTTGATTGATTGTACAATATTTCTAAACTATTCATTACAGCACTCTAAACCAACTTTCGGAAATTTTCAAACATATCAAAATTGAACCACGGGATTCTATTTTCGCACATTTTATTTTGTTTTTAAATATCCCAATACACGTCGTTTATAATTAACGTTGTAAATTGTAACATTGCACACTAAAGTCCAACGAAATTTACAAATCATTGATAAAAACCTTTAGTCGACGAAATGTTTAGCACAAAGTTCTTATGATGGTAAGTAAAACATTTTAAATAAACTGTCTTGTCTGTGAATAAGCTCTGAAATTTTATCTAGATCCGCATATAAATTAGTAATTTTCAAATTCCTAATTGCAGTAACATCAGTACTTTTTATTTTGCATTCCTTAAAATATATGATCAATAAATCTACTTTCTGTAAGATGGATGTTCACTTCCCTAATATCATATAGTCAGTTTTTTTCATTAATAAATAATATATCCTTTTTAAGCAATTACAGTCTGCCTGTAAGTTATAAAAACTGTTTCGAAGAAAAAAATGGGTGTTTGGAAAGTTTACAACTTATATTTTCAAGGGAAATGCACTTAAGTGTATGTCTTATCTACACGTACTTATTATTTAATTACTCATCAACTTATTTTATTTTACAACACAGTATTTCAAAGTTTCAATTTTAAGTGTTGGTTGACAGATTAGTTAAAACGACTTAGTAATTTATTACTTTGTGTAGCGTCAGTAATCAGAGTACATGTATTCCGTCTTGGCGAGCTGTTTTTTTTTTAAAATTATATTTACGAAATTTTACAGTTAAAAGTTTGTTTTCAAAGTAATATACTTAACAATTAATCGAGGATTATATTATCAAGTGGAAGAAAAACAAACTATCAAGGAATGATATGAACATCTATCTTAGAAATAAGTAGGCCACTTTCATCTGACAAGATTTTGATAATGCTTGTTTTTTCTCTTTCTTCATTCTCAGAATGGACATCTCTGTTGCACTTTTAGCACTTCTTGTGCCTCTAATGTCACAACTACTTCCCCGAACAAGAACAATTCAGGGAATGACCTACAGGTACGTAACCGTGTCTCTGGTGTCCCTAATTCGGACGTTTCAAAGGACCTGGGTTTGAATAACGAGACCGAAAATGCAACGGGCATTGAGGATAAGTCTTTCGTTAACGATGTAAGTGTTGTCATGAAAAGCAACACTGCAGAGAATGTTACTAGTAGCGGCACAATGGCTAGCGACGAGTTTAATGTCACCATCACCGAGATGGTAGTTTTATCCAACGAGTCCACTTCCTTCTCACCTTACTCTTTGGAAGTCGGTTCAACGTCTGATTCGGCGACTTCAAGAAGTGCATCTCGTTCCACCAATGGCCAGGCTTCCACAACCGTGCTGTCGACAACGAATCTACAAACCGCATTGGCCAATGTGGACACGGAGGATCCTGCGATGTTCGCCAACAGCACAGCCTCGTACGACAACTCTACCACTAACGGAACCCAAGCGCCAAGGACTGAACCAACTGTTCATCTCTGAGGGATGCTGTTGTTGATATTCTCAAGAATGCTTGGCAAACCTTAACTGGCGCTGCATTTTGGTACTTCCAGTAATTCGCATTCGAAGAAAACTATGATGGCAAAATCGCTGGGAATGCTTTCACCACGAATTATGGCATGTTTATAATGAGAATTTTGAAGAAACACCAATGGATTGTCATTGTTCGTGTATTCGCACCTTGAATAGATGCCACCTTAGAGCATTTATGCAAGTCATTAGTTTTCTGCGAACGATCTTCAGTTTCAGAGTCCTTTTGTTCCTGAATAGTCATGAAAGTAATTTGCAGTTTCCACGACTGTTCTACGCATAAACTAACGCATACGGTAATATGCAAGATGTCGGTTTTCTAGCGTTGACACGAAAACTGGCAACACTTTAGAAGTTGAACGATGATTCGTTTTCCATTTTACTCGTAATTGCAAAATCTACAGAATGGCCATGTTGAAAAAGCAAGGAAGAAATTGTGTTCAATTGACTGAGGTTGGGTATTTTATGCAAAAACCCAGAAAATTCCGAAGAGAAGAACTGATTTTCCTCGTTATCTTACATGTTGCATTAAAGAGTTAATGCAGTATGTTTGACCACAGACGGCCAGACGATTTTGCATTTAGTCCTGAAATAATTATGGTATTTTAAGAAAGGAGAATTTGTATTTTACAATAAGAAGATATTTAAGTCACAGTGAACACTGTAAGGCGAAGTGACACGAGACGTGCAGTTATCAAGAGTATATTATGTAGTTCCTCAGATGCAAATTTCTTATCTGGTTTGTAAATAATTTCTGAATGAAGGGCACGTCATTACGGAGATTTTCAAGTAGGTCTAGTACTTTTAAAACCAAATGAAATTAATTTATTCCAGTGGTTCCGTTAGTGTATAACATATTTGTATATGTACATAGGTGAGCGAGAGCGATACGTCCTAGTCATAAGTTATTAGAAGTACATTTTGAGATTTCATTTTATATTGTCCCTGTTAAGGTTTGCAGATAAATCGCATGCATGAATAATTGCATGGAACATCTGTTATCACAGAGGCAATAATGACATTCAAACGAAGTTGTATTTAAATTATGATTTGTCTTTCCGTTAGTTGCACCAATCCTTAATTAGTCATTAATTAAGGATAATTTAGTAGGCTCAATGAAAAAGAAAGCAGTGAAAAAATGAACGCGTGCATTTTATGTACAGGAAAAGTAGCGAAGGACTGAATTTTATTTGATTTTTGGTAGTTTTCTTACTTCGTCTATCTCTTGGCATACTGTAAATCAAAAATAGAAGTATTGGAATTATAGTACAATGTTGTGATTTTTTATCTCAGTTAGTATGGCGCGATTTCTAAGAATTTTTTGGGTAATTTCGAACTTTAATTACGCGATTAATGTACTACAAGGACGGCAGTTAAATTTGACCGGATGTTGGTGCAACAGTGTGTTCACTGCAATTTTCTTGGAATTAGGCATTTTTATTCCTGAAATAAATTAAAACCATAGGCCATAAGGCGTCATGATCCATTCTTGACAGTTAACTGAGCTAAGAAACATTATCATCCAAACGGGCAACATCAAAGACGCATGCTCGTATTTCACCCAGTCTTTTTGCACATTTTATTTTCTAATTCTACGAACATTTCTCTATCTCTTTTGCATTTCACCTACTTTTTTTTTAATTCTTTTGTTTTAATTTCAGTATCCATCGAATGCCTGATGTTTGTTTCCTCCTGTGCCACCTGTGGACCTTCCTCGCACACCCTGGTCACTCCCTCTCTTGCACCACTTACCACTGCACTTTTAACTAATTGAGAAACGCTTTTTTTAAGCAATGCCTGAATCTGAATTCCAATTGAAGCCGTCTTCCAAATTCTTCATTTGTCGATTATGAATGAGTGGCGAATATGCAATCGGTTTGCTATGCTCGACGTTGTTATTTAACCGCCATTTTATGCAACTGCAGTGATCGCACCTCATTGCTATATTTATTTATTTTAAATGGGCGCACTTTTTTTCCTGATTCATACTGTATGTGTAAAATCCGCTAAGTCGAAACTAAAGTCAATACCTGCCTCGGAAGAAAATTCTTAACGATTGTCCTGTTTTGACAAGTTTTGAAATTCATTGTCTCCGATGTCTCACTGAAAATTGATATTTTTCGGGAATGTAACATCTTTCCGTCTGCTAAATAATATGGAACCAAACTGCCGTTTTTTAATTTTATTCTTAATTCTTTTCATATTTTGTATATGACAAGTAAAAGAAATCAAGTTATGCGGGATTTTTAGCATTTAATTTGAGCAATTTTCATAAGCAGTTTTTAAATTAACCTTGCGGGTATGGACTTTTAGGATCCTTTCAAAATAAGGTCATACTACAGACATGCAAACAGGTTCGTTTTCATAGAAGTTTCAGTTAAAACTATTTTGAAAACGGCTACATATTCGAAGTTTGTGTGGCCAATCATGTAAAACTTGAACAAGGACCCATTGACAAACTATTTTAGTATTCCACCAGTTTGTAATTTTCGAGAAAAATCGTTGGTGGTTACTTGCATAATGTTGCTATGATAAGGAATGCTGATTCTGCATTATTTTTCACTGTTTTTGTTTTTCTTAGCCCACTTTCAAACATATTTTTGTACAATTTTTAATATTTTGTGTTAACGACTAAACACCACAAAAATCATAAACAGGATATACTGTACACTGTTAGAAAATTGAAATATTCTTCATATTTTCTACAGTACATGTAAAACGTGGTGATAAATAACCGACATACAGTAGTTTATCAAGTAGTTTTATTGGTTTTTAGAAGTTTAAAAAAAAAGTTGAATGCAAACGGGTTAAGAAATGACTCGCTCTTTTGGACCATCTCCATACTTACTTTTCAGCATACTGTATTTTTCAACAATCATACAGTCACGCGAAATCAAATCGTTTTGAAAATTTAGTTTTTATATTTAACAAAACTGTCGAAACGAAAACATTTGCGAGCCTGCAGAAATGAATTTTGAATGTGGAATCGCCATACTGTATAATTACCATAAAAATTCCACGTTGTTGCCGAAACACTTGAGCATGCTGGACAGTAAATTTGACACTGACCCAATCTAGTTGCCCCACCTTCACCCTAGTCAAATTTCCTCGAGTGTTAATTAACACGGCGTCGTTTTTAATTTTAATTTATTTTTTGATTCACATCTATTTAATTTTGTACAAATGTTTTAGTATATTATAGGTAATTAGTCGAAATAGATAATCACAGTACTTTCATGTTGGTAAAATATCATCATGAACTAAGTGTCGCATCTTTAAATAGACGAATTAATTCCGAGCTTTTTTTACGAAATAGTTTTCGTTTTTTTCCGTTTAAAATGTTAACTATGCCGTTCTAGAGAGCTTTATGACGACCTAGTCCACATTTCAGTATAGGTTCATTCAAACGTACCTCTAATTGATTAATTCCAACGATTTATTTACGGCGGTTTGCGCCTTGCTCCGTTAAATAATAATCGGCGAATAAGCGAAATCTTAATTATACATGTAGATTATAACTGAATTCGCTGGGCAAACCTTGTTTTAATCGCCACTTTAATTTAACGTTACATGGTGTAACCCGTAACGAGGTAATAGAGAGTTATTGCATAGCGTCGAAAATACCGTAAAGGCTACGGTATCTGCCCAG
>JAQGAO010001342.1:0-25041 GCA_034697705.1 Ommatoiulus sabulosus
CTCGGCTTGGATTTTTGCGAATGCGCATGCGCTAGTAATCGGAGGCAGAAAGCTGATCTGAAATCGGTTCACTCTGCCCTATAGCAAGGGTAAACATTCGTTACCTCAAATACATAAAATGTCGTTATATATACTATAAAACATACATGGTTATGGACATGCATTGTTTTTACCTTACCTTCAAACGTTTCGACCTTACGGTCCTCATCAGGCGCGTTATATCAACAGATACATAAAGTGTCGGTATACGACGGTAAGGTAAAAATTGACGTGTACATCAAAACCATGTAATTGGTAATCCGCAGGTTGGCAATTTAACTTCCCAGGCGACCCAGTTAACAAACATGGCGGAGGAAGATTTAATCTCCAATATGAGTATTCATTTTGGTCACGTGCATCGCCTCTTTCGTCTGCTTGCAGCGCCGCCGTCGCAAATCCGTGTGTGAATTGCCGATGAGGTGCATGACCCTAGATTTATCTCCCTGGTCGGTGGAGCGCCATGTCCTCGTGTTCCGGTGCATATTTCTGGATGTATGACAGCGTGCAAATTAATATTCGCACTAAGCCTGTCATCCTTTTCAGACGGGATTCCAAGGCATCCAAATTTTAACCCATTGACTCTCCATCGGATTTTTTTTGGGGGGGCTTCTACAAGGGGGTGTCGTTGATGTGCCGCCTTATAAATGATGGCTGCCTTTCAGGGCATTGAAGTCCTGTTTGACGCGTTATACTTGCCCATATATAACTTGTCATTTTTGGCCTTATTACTTATGCACGTCACACTGTTGTCACACCCCCTTTTCACTCCTTGTTCCATTGAATACAACCGTGAGACGCTTCTTGCATGGCGTGCCATCATTTTTCATTGGTGTAAATCTGCGCCCGTGTGCTGGCTTACTTGTTATGGGTGGTCAGGAGGATTACCTCTACCCCCTTCCCTAGTTCTCTAAGCAACGTTTATCGTTTGGGCACGAAGGTCGCGTATATCCATCATTATATATTTTTTTTAGGATTTATGGTACTCGTTAAGGGTTACTTAATGGGGCGATGTGGAGCGCCATAACTGCGAGGGAACTGCGATGTTAGTACGGTAGATGTATTGGCGTAAAAAAATAATACGATTGATTTGGACTACCCAACTGCGGGGCAATTTCATCACCTCCGTTTTCTCATTTTGAATACTTGGCTAGTGTACGTTGACCTGATTCGGGTTTGCTTCTTCTACAATTTAATTTTCAGTAGGTAATTTAAATTTGACGTATAGCTTATGCGTTTTTTTGACTTTTCATCGAACATTTTTCGGACATTTAATCCGGCATTTTTATTACGTTTATTGGGGCATTTATTTGTACATGAATTATTTTCATTTGTATACATTACACAAATTAACGAAGACCTCGTTCCTAGCGTATACCTCGTATACATGTTCATTACTTGCAAATACCGGTATTACAGGAAAAATACATGGGTATTATATGAGAAAAACAATTTAATCGGGCATTTTTCGGACAAATAATCGGACAACGTCCGATTAAAATAATCCCCATACAATGAATGACGTCACCGTGAAAAAAATTCTGCATGACGTTATTAAACCATTAATTGATGACGTTACCCAGTTGTCAGACATTTAATCGCACTTTTTTTCGGGCATTTTTAAATTTTAAGTCGGAAAATGTGTTCAACGTCAGAAACAATCGGACATTTTTCGGGCCTTTAATCGTACATTTAATTGAACATAATCGGATATCTTAGAACATTCAAAACTCCAAAACTACTATGAGAGATTTTGTAATAAAACATTGTATAGTATGAGTATACATGTTGAACTTTTTTTGACATTTAGTTCGTATTATACGGTTTCAACCACAGTGGTTTAAACGCGGTATACGCTAGGAACGAGATCTTCGTTAATTTGTGTAATGTATACAAAAGAAAATAACAAAATACCTATTGTAAGACGAAAAAATGTCTAACAAAAAAACTTTTTTAATGAAGATCTAGGTTTTCAATTTCACAGGATTCACCTATAGCGATGTGACGCCTGGTCTATCCCGTCTAACTTTCCCAAAAGCGCGCAATTTAAGTTGTGAATGAAGCCGAAAAGACTAGTTTTTTCCCCAAAAGTAGCGTCTCATTGACGATTTTTTCCAATCGATAGAGCGTGGAAAAGTAAGCAACGCTTCGGGTCCGTTTTAGACGAATTCATTTATCCGCTCTCGGTTCCAGCGATTTGCCACTTCAGCGCCGTGGCTTTTTCAGCTTTCTCGAGACGAGGGCCTCTCATAAATGTTACCGAATTGGTCATTTATTAGAGAAAAATGACCAAAACATGACGTAATTTTCTGACGTCTTTCCGAATTAGTGATTTATTTGAAGAAATTGACAAAAATGACGTAATTTTGCGACGTTCAATGGCGTTTTCGAGTGATGTCATTTTTTGGGAAATTTTAAACAAAAACGACCAGAAAATGACGTCATTTTTTTAAACAAAAACGACCAGAAAATGACGTCATTTTATGACGTGTTGAATGACGTGGATATGACGTCCTTTTTTGGGAAATTGGTGTCATTTTTTTAAAAATGACCAAAAAATGACGTGAATACGTGGGTTCTTCGCTTAAAAATAAAGAAAAGAAAAAGTCCACCGAGATGACTGCGCATTTGGCGGAGGGTTTTGCCGCCGCGTAGGGTAATTAACCTTCCGTTGGATAGCATTGATGGAGCGGGAGGACCCGCGTGGGGTGGGATTATTGTGGGGCCAGTGTTTTCAGTCATTCCCCCTACGGAGACCCCGAGGAACACGCTGACAGTGACATTGTGTGAAAGTACACCTTGATGAACTCATTTCTTTTGTCCACGCTCTACGTTTTTCCCCCTATTGTCTTTTTTTTTCGATATATTTTTTTAATTATTCGTTTGAAATTTCACGTTTTTGTTTATTTTTTTTATTTATTTTTTTTTCGAAGCGCCCTCCATGCGCGGTGGGAATTGAGCAAGATGTGGCGCTCCGATTTGGCGTTCGCGCCATTTTCGAGCAGCTCCTATTGAAATTATTGTCCATCTGAAAAGCGATAAATAATCCGAAGGTGTTGCTTACCCCCCCTTCCCCTCGATATCAATTCGTGTAGGCTTAAGGGGTTTGGAGGCGAGGACACAGACTGCACAAAGCCCGGAAAAAGGAGCAGGTGTTTTTGCTTCGGGTCCACGCTCAATTATTCTGAAATTGACCTCCGAAAATGGCCGAGGTTGCATTCCGAGTTAGGCTTTTCATAAAATTTCATTCGATAAGAAATAGTTTTATACTGTTGGTCGAACAAAAATGATAGCGCACGCGATGGGATGGGGTGGACCCACTTTGGCGCTGTTTTGTAAGGAGCTTTCAGCGCGGAGCTCTAGGGGGGCCCCATTTTTGGCGGGTGCAGATCTTTGGGTCATGGAAAATTAATATTTGGTTCAACCTCCTAGGGTTTTCCAAATGCCGCAGCCCCGTACGCGCATTTTACGCAAATCATTTCGCAGCTCCTTCCATTTGCCGATTTCAGGTTAGAAGAAGTGTATATACGCATATGTGACATTCGTCTACTTTTTTTGGTAACGTACACTCTGCAGGTACTCAACTTACTCAAGACACGGCTATACCTCCAATGTTCCAGAGACTCTGGTACATTGTGCGCTCTCATTTAAAACGCATGCCGCATTCTTATCCCGCTTGGTGGCGTTAGTGGACGTCGAGTGGTAAGCGCCTGCAATAAGAATGATTCAGTGTTCTCACCCTATGCATAGTTACGTATAGGGGGCTACATTACATGATTTTTTCATCGAATCAACAAAAAGAACGTGCCTCGGGGGAATTTTCGCCAATGGAATGATTGAATTGTCACGTGATAATATGCATGCTGACGAAATCTGCATAAGGCCCATTACCCGCAGGTAGTATCCCGAGGCACATTCTTTTAGTTGTTGATTCAATGAAAGCATCACGTGATGTAACCCCATACGTAACTCTGCATAAGGTCCATTCACTCTGTGTATAGTATTTCACCCATTTCTTTTTACTAAAATATAGTTTGAGTCCTTTAATTGTCCGTTGAATTTTAAATTCTGATACATGTACATTATATATTATATCCAAGTACACGTAATAAGTTTGAAATTTTATTCTTTTTCATCTCCTTCTTTTCATCAGTGCTCTGCCGTGCAATTCGAGCTACGATTTTTTTCCGACTAATTGCCCCTTTTCTCAGATATATCTTCATTATAATGCCCGCAGAAAATAATTGTTCCCTCGCAAAACGTAACGTGAAGAGCGAGAAATGTGCGTGCTATAAAAAATGGAGCTGCCTTTCTGTGTGCCTCCATAAATTTTCAACTTCGGCGATAACTTTATTGCAGTCGATCAAACGAGCCTCGAATAAATTTCACCATAAAAGACCCGAGTTAAGCCGAGGCGCTGCCTAATGCTCGGAGATACATCGAGGGGATTAACTCCGAAAGATTTTTCATTTTCCACAATACTCGGAAAAACTTAATTGTTAATGAAGTTTTTTTCTCTCCTAATTTTACGTCATACTTCTATGATGCCAAAGCGTATGCACTGTAGTCTACATGTATATCATGTATAGGGCCTACCTGGAATGCTATACTGTATACTGGAATACGCAGCAATTCGTATTCGCCGCTACCCGCAGGTGGCGCTGCTAGCTATATAGTTTAGATATATCGTGGGCGTTAGAAAATTTACTACGTCATTTTGACGTCATAATCCCTTATGCAGTGTCATTGACGACTTGAAAGATTCTCGAATCGCGTCGCTGACACGTCCACTGTCGCTCAAAGGTGGGACATTTTCAAGATGACACCGATGATCGCTTATAAGGTGATCAACAGGGTTCCCTCAGTCCTGGAAAAGTAAAGGAATTTGAAATTGTTTGAAAAAGTCAGGGAAATTCAACGTATTAATGTTGTCACAATCCAAAATAAATGCGTCTACGTGGTTAGATCAGGGCCCATTTGCAAACTTTTTTAAAACAAAATGTCGGTACAAATTTGCAAATTTTCGACAGTTTCTGGGGACAATTTTTCAAAATTTTAAAAATCTACCGAGGACACATTTGGGAATTTTCCACGTTTTCCGAGCACAAATTTTAAATGTTTTCAACTATTTTCGAGCACAGATTTGTAAAATTTTCCATAGTTTCCGAGGAGAAATTTGCAATATTTCGAGTTCAAACTTCTCGTAATACGAATTTGTAAGATTTCCAACTGTTTTCGGGTACAGATTTGCTATTTTTTTCAACAGATTCTGAGGACAAATTGGCAAAATTCTCAACCTTTTCAGAGTATAAATTTGTAAAATTTACAACCTTCAATGGAGTACAAATTTTCAAAATTTACAACCTTCTCCCGAGTACAAATTTTCAAAATTGACAACCCTCTTCGAGTAAATTTTTCCAAATTTACAACCTTAATCCGAGTACAAATTTTCAAAACTTTCAACATTTTTCGTATACAAATTTGTAAAATGTACAACAAAATTTCCTGCTAAATTTGAAAAATGGACATTAGTAAATGTTGCAAAATATCGATGAAAAACACGATTCGAAAAATCGTGAATAACATTGGCATATACATGTATGTCAACTTTGTCGTTACTCAGGGAAATATGTTTAAAGACCTGGAAAAGTCAAGGAAGTTGAATATGAAATTTCTGGGGAGCCCATACATGTATATATATTCCAGCGTTTGTATATAAGCAATTTGATTCTGCCATCATAAACCATATTTCATTTCATTTGTTCAACGTACATCATTACATGGAGTACATTTTACATCATTACATACAGTAGTTCGTGTCGGTTTAGCTTCTCTTGTAAAAAAAAAGGCTGAATAAGGTTGATGCCCATCGACTTTCTGGTTTGCCCTCGGAGGCTTTTGCCGCCGAAAGCCATTGTCAAATTTTAGGGTAATAAATTTATTAAGTAAGTTCCCTAAATGTGAAGACAAAAAAACCTTTAACGATCAGGGATTAAAAACGAGTTGCTGGTGTATAGAAGTAGGCAAATATGCACCTATGAATCTATTTGATAATGGGGAGGTATGGCTGAGAGGCGTATGAAAAGGGGGGTGGGGGATTTACGTGCTAGAGGAGGGTGTTAAAAAATATTGTACTCTATAAAAGCATATATAAAGGCAAATGTATACCTCATCTTCCACAATCAAAAAAGTTGTCTCGGAAATCGTTTCGATAAAAGTACTCTCCGGAGAATTTCGGAAAATACTTTTTATGGCATCTTCAAGTATTCCTTCACTTCATTTGTGCTTCCTAATGCAAATATCCGCCACCATCTTTTAGACGCTAAATGCACCAAAAGCAGTTTTTAATTCCAGAGTTTGCAGATTGAGGCATAAATTTATTCACCCTCCTAGTTCTCGTATATTATATTGCCTTTGCCAACGATTTTTAGAGAAGAAAATGAGAGAAAGAGAGAAGGAACACCTGATGTATGGGCGACAAATTGAAAATTAAAATCCGATTTCCAATCGGATTTTAATTTCCAATTACAGGGTGTTTTGATAATCCGATCAATATGGAAAAAAGAGGATGGTGGTATAACAAATTAAACCTAACAATTATGATCTGGACTGCACCTTCCTTGACCAAATTTTTTAAAAAAAAAAAACACTAGAAATTAATGTAAGATGATTCTGCAAGGATGCTCTTTACATTCATTTAGTCTTAATCCCCGACTTAAGGGGGTATAGTTATGGAGTTTTGGATTTCCGATTAAATGTATTAAAAAAATCCCGATTAAATCTTTAAAAAAAAACGTTCGATTAAATGTGCGAAAAATAAAACATATTTATTAATGACGCCATCAACTTTGTGTGTGAATTAATTTAATCGGACATATGTTTTGGATTTCCGATTACATTTCCGTTTATATGTCCGAAAAAATGTACGATTAAATGCCCGAGAAAATGCCGAAAAATGCAGGGAAAATATACCAAACAATGCCCGATTAAATTGACGAAAAAAATACCCTATTAAATGTTTAAAAGAATATGCTATTAAATGTCCGAAAAATGGGTAATTTTTAATGAAGAACGTCATCAATTAAAATTATGATGACGTCATCGAGTACACTTCTGATGAAGATATGCTTTTAATTTTTTTAGTGACGTCATTCACACGTTTTTGATGATTACGTCATTCATGAAAATTCTGATGACGACACCATTCATTAAAATTCAAATGATGGCGTCATCATTTACAATAAAACCCCAGGTGTAGTTCTATTTTTTAAAAATTGCAAGAGGTGTCTTTTTTAAATAAAATTTCATCACTATATGCAACGCACCGTGTACTAAGTATAATTAGCCTCGTATTTTTGGTAATGATCTTTTTTATGAATTTTATGCAGATATGAAATTGCCCATAATTTAATGATCATGCAGAAATTGAACTCAGAAATTTGCGGACATTTTTGTTGAAATTTGTTAGTGTAACTTTATCTTTTATTTTAGGCTATGTTTGTGGCCATGTTTTTTTCCAACGACATGCTTCGTGTCACCTGGTGTGGTTTGGGTAAGGTAGGAAGAAGAAAAAAAAATTGATTTTTTATAATTCTTAGGATAGACAAGTGCGAATAGAATCGAAGATGTATAGTTTTCGGGAATGTATCTGGATATGCTATTTTCTAGCTGAACACGTTGCATTTTTCTACTTATCAACGATGGAATCGATGAGAAAATAACACCGTAAAAGTGACGTGATTGGCAAGATGCGCTTAAGGAAATTCTCGGCATAAAAGCCTCTGTTTGACCCGCCAAAATCTAAAGACAAGAAGCAAAGATATTTATTTGCTTTGCTCATGTTTGTGATAGCTTTTATGGTTAGGATATCCTGACAGATGTGATTACCTTCCAACTTTGATGGGCGCAGAAATATCTGACAAAATGGATCAGTAATCAATACTGACAATTGAGATTCCTTGAGATTGAGATCTGGAGAAGAGGAAGATTATACTTGGGAGGGAAGTAGACAGAGGAAAGAAGAAAAAAAAACACTCAAATGATTTTATTTTAGGTTTTGACCAAATTTTGAATGTGGATGTCGGATAGTTGTCTCCTGCCTTTTAAACTAAAATTGCACGAATGAAATAGAAACAAGGCTAGAATGAGCTAAAGAGGAAATGGAGTTTCTTTTTTGAGTTGACCATGATATCACATATCTATTATTTTTTTTTAAGAATTTATTACCCACATCGACAAAACGTCTTCGAAGTATATTTTCAGAAAGGCATTTTTTGTAATATGATTGGAACATCCAAGTTATTTCGAAATATCGTGCAACTGTAAACATTTTCATAAGTAAATATAAGTATATTTTAAAATGTATTTAAAAATATCAAAAATGCATTCTTGAGATGGTATTTCATACGCTATTTTATAATATTTAAAATACATTTCCATTGTACTAATCAGATGCAGGTACAAATTCATATAAAAAATATATTTTAAAAATTTACCCTTGTTAGTAGAAATGGTATTACTGATCATTATCTTGTGAGCAACTTAATTATCGTTCACACGCAAACTTGATTATACATGTATTAACAAATAATAATCTGTTTTGGTCTTTAAACACTATAATATGATTTAAACAATATACTGTAGTGTATTAAATTTTGCACTAATCTTATTATGATTTAATTTAAATATATTTAAGAAAATATGTATTTCTGAAACAGTTTTGTAGATGAATTGGAATAATCACCAAACAAAACCTATTTGTAAATACATATTTTATAGTTTTTTAAATATGCATTTATTCATATTGCATCGTTGAATAATACCTTTTTAAATGTATCATCACTTAATATCCAGTTTTACCTAAATGGATTTGTAGTGCATCCCTTATAAAATATATTTTACGAAACATATAAAGGAACATAAATTTAATGTATTTTAAACAATATATTATAGTAAATGACTTTGTAAATATATTTTAAATCTATCACAAGATATTTATATTTAGATGCAGTCATTCTGCGCATGCGCGCGCACGTAGTGGCGCAAATTGGAAATGAGAGTCAGAAAATTACAGTATTGTCTATGGGTAAGAGCACGTTGGCATTTATTTCATTAACTTAAAAACCAGTATCGCCTAGTGGTATGCGTTTGCAATACCACTACGCGACACTGGTTCAAAATAAGTAAACAAATCACATGAATAAGTACCAACGTGCTCTCACCCTATGAGGGGAAACTTTAAGGGCCAACACTAATGACAGGATTAATTATGCCCTCAACCTGTATAATCATTACTAATGACGGTATCCACAACCTCGCCCAAGTAATGCTTCCAAAATCAAGCTTTTCATCGTTGTTGGCCAACATTCCAATTTTGTTCACCCTACACGATCATTTTTAGTGACCCTCTCAAAAGGTTGACAGTCTTACTGAACGTGTACAGTTCCCTTTTGGCATCTGCTGATTCTTCGTTTTATATAATGAAATCATTGATTGCTGACGTCACAACACCGTGCTATAGTTGTCAATACTGCGTGCATGTCATCACGTTTGTTATAATTGCTTATAATTTTTTGGATTCAAAGGGTTGCGGTTGGACAACTGTCAGTTGATGCAACTTCCATGGCATTTGCTTCTGACAAATGCTGTCCCCTTTCCCCAACATCCCTCTTGCGTAGATATAAATGGCAGGAGGACTGTGATAATGGCTACTCAATTTCATAACACATATGCCCTGATGGCGGGAAGTGACGAGAAGCATTCGATGGCCACGAGTTTTATGAATTCCTCACATTCTCACAGGATGACAAAGCATTTAGTGTCAACCATTTCAACTATTTCAAACTTGTGGTAACATTTACTAAAGGTCCAACGTATGGGTATGAATCACCGTAATGTAATCATTGGACAAGTGCACGATAAAATTTATTTAGGGAGGGGATCCTTTATAGACAATTTATCCATGAAGAGGGAATGTTCTGGTTGAACCAGAATTATAAGGTGACATTATGAATATTTGCTTCAAATTCAATATTTGCTCGTAGGAGCTTCCTCCTGAAAATGGGCTCGACCCCCCTACCATATGGCATTTAGTTGCTGACTGTAGGGTACTGAGTTGAATTGAATTGAATTGAATTGAATATTTTTGTTGACGTGTTTCCCCGACTTAAGGGGGTAGTTTTGGAGTTTCCAGTGTCATCAAATGTCCGATTATGTCCGTTTATTTCTCCGATCATGTCCGATTAGTTGTCCAGTTATGTCCGATTTCCGAAAAATGTCCGATTTTTTTCGAACATTGAACAAATTGCCCGATTAAATGTGGCGTCATTCATTGTTCACGAATTAATTTAATCGTTCATTTTTTTTGAACATCCAATAATTTGTCCGAGAAAATAACCGATTAGATGTTTGAAAAAAAAATGCGGTATTAAATGTACGAAAAATGAATCATTCTTCTGATGACGTCATCTAGTACACTTCTGATGACGACATTCATACGTTTTTTGATGATTACGTCATTGATAAAAAGTGTGCTGATGACGTCATTCATTAAAATTCGGATGTTGACGTCATTCGTTACATTATGATGTTGTTGTTATTCCTTAAATTCTGATGATTGCTTCATCATTTACAGAATTGGAACGTGTCTTTTGCTTGAGAATTGCATGTGTGAAACATATTTAATTTTGATGGTGCATTTAGCACACTACATGTCATTTTCATATCTCTGTAATATTTACCACTGTCATGCTTCACAAAATTGCAAGGTTCCTTTTTTCTTCCATACTTCGTCCATGTTCGGTGCATCCAATAGAAGGCTAGTCCTACATCCTCATCTGCCTATGAATAAGTTCAGATACACTCTGGGAATTGGAGGAGTAATTTGGGTGTAGTTTTTGCACGCAATTAATGATGATTTAGAATGGAATAGATGTTACAATGAGCAGCCATATACAAATCTAGTAAATTACTGCGGAGGAGAAAAACGATAAAAAATTTCTTTTCGAGTCTCATGTATAGTACGTGCATATGAAACACCATCGAAAAATGACTTCACTAAGAGGATAACTCGGGCACAAAAAGATATTTATGCGTATAATCTCTTCAGGTTTTGAATCTACGACATAATTATTCATGGTAGTAATAGAGGATTGTTAATGAGTTGAAGGTTTTAAAAAGATATATGTGGAGGAGCGGGCCCTTCGGAGATGCGAAGGAATTTCCGGGGGATTTATTTGGAAAACGTCGAGAAAATGGCTTATATATTGCAAATTGCTTATCCTTATTTTATTCCACTTTTCAATAGAAAATGGGTTTTCTTTTGGCACTGCAAATTGCGATGAATGGCTTCCCCGGTAAAGAGAATTCATACTGAAGTTAGACGATTTGTAAGAAATGACTTGACGTATAGGTGGAACACGTGACATGAAAATGACCAATGGCCGATCGAAAATATTCTTTCAAGACCGTCACACACGAGCAGAGGCAAATTATATCCCGAAACTTTTTTACAGGTATATATTGCTCGATATTTCCCCGTGTGCTGGGCAAAATTTCCTTCGCAAATAAGTTTCCAGATATATTTCCAGAATAGAAAACTATAGTCCATTCTGAGCGAGTTATTTCTGGAAAGAAACGGACGTCAGAGGTCTTCCAGTCACGCACAAAACTTTCTGTTGGATAGCCAATCAGGAAATACCTGTAGGCTGGAATAAACGCACTGCTGTCAAGTTAGTTTACCCCAATTTCCCTAGTTTACCTATCATATAATACGTATATACATGTATACAGTAGGGATTCGGAAAGTATCTTTCCGTGTGGCGGCAACAGGAAATTGTTTAAGGTGAAATAACTTTCCTGCAATTTACATGTATTTCCAGATATAACTTTCCTCGTGCATGCGTGACGGCCTTTAATTATCGTGTGATTGATTTTATTTTGCTTGAGAACTCAACGAGTTAAAACTGCCACAAAACATTCAGCAGTGCATCAAACTGTTTGACTTGTCACGCATTGTTGAACTACTCACTGTATACTCAGCACTGGATTTGAGTCGTTTCAAAGGTATTTCTGAGAAAGTCACAGTATCTTTCGATCCTATAGGCCAGAACAAAGTGATGTATAATCGATAATTGTTCGCGATTAATGTTTGAGAAATGCATGTACAAGTATATTAATTTTTTTAATATATATATAATTTAAACAATACATGTATTTTGAAGTGGTCCCTCCTTATTTAGACGGAACAAAGGTTGCTGTCCTTTTGTTATGGATCACTGATGAAATCTATTTCATCACAGATAACATTTATTTCACCACTGATGAAATATATTTCAAATAGTATTATTTGCTCAATCATCTAGACAGGTTAAGACGAGGGATGTTTTGATGCATTTTCAAAAGTGACGATTATATCCTAAAATGAACTAAATGAACAACATCCAGTTTATTTCTGGAATGAAATGGAAGGCTCTCTATGCATGTCTTCAATTCAATTCAACTCAGTACCCTACCGTCGGCAAACAAATGCCATATGGCTGGGGGGTCTCTCCCATTTTCAGGTGAATGCTCCTACGTCAGTTGTGATCAACTTTATGCATCATTGTTAAGTTGAATTTGTAATAAATCTGAACTATTTTTAGGAAGATTATTCCATCGTCTGATCGCATGCAAAAAGGAGGATTGAAAGTAAGCATCCGTCTTAGCACGGAGCTCGGCCAAGGATTTAGAATGGTTATGCCTACTTCTAGACTCTCTAGAGTGATTATTAGGCACGAAAATATTTCTATTTCTAGACTACATCCTATAAACAAAATCCTATAGACAAATATTATGTTAGACTATATCCTAGATTCAAAAATAAACTGGAAAGAAATAGAAGGCCCTCTAGCGGCGAGTCCTCACCTCCATGGCTTTTGTGTAACTTAACTAACTAACCAATATATTTTCAAAGTCTGTGCAGTGCTCATCTACAATACGCTCATTTTTAACTTTGCGACTATGTTGATTTATTTCGATTAATATTCTGATTTAATGACTTTATTTTCAATACTGGTAAATACTGTGGATTTAAATATACAGTAGATGTTTCCTTAAAGAGCTCAGTCTCTTCACACGACTAAAATACCAAGAAATCGAAGGATCTGCCTTCGGAGTACTTCACCGACATGTACTTTATGGTTTTTAATTTTAATTTTCCAAGAAAGCATCGTGAAGAGAGGCGCACTTTCAACGATCGACCAATCTAATTGGTCGCCTCGCATTTTCGAACTATTATAGAATTGCAGAAGAGCGCTATATAGTGGATCTTTTTTCTCTTTTCCCACCCCCGAAACTGCTTCGTTCCAACTTCACTTTTTGTTCTTCCATCTCCTGATATGGAAATGGGATATAAAAATGCCACCACTCGTATATAAACTGAACATTTGAACATTACTTTCTCCGCATGGTTGTTTTTATGATTTTCGTCTTCCACTATATCTTCACTATATCTTCATTAATTATTTTACTCCGCGTTCTGCTTGTTCGGGGTCTTTGCATATTCTGGCTTTTATATATTGGATGAGCTCCCCGGCTTTTAATGCCTCCCTTATATACAGTATATATATACATATTGGCTCCACTCACTCCCATTGCTGTGCTGCTCGTAATTTTTCGGTTTTATTATTCCGCATTATATGGGCCCTTAACCGAAGCTTTCAACACTCGCGCAATTTTTTTGCCACTTTTATTTTTTGTTTCTAAGTGGCCAAACTTTTTTTTTTCTCCCTCCAATTTCAAATTGGAAAATTGATAATGACTGCCAAGAATTGAAAATTAGCACCATTGTAAAAGGCGCGTTTCAATGAGACGCTCTCGGAAAGCAGTGCTGTCGAAAAGTACTTATTTTGCAATTGCAATGGGAAAATCGGCGGAAATTCCAAATGTGCTGTCAGACGTTGCCGATGTTTTCCTCGATTGTGGGGATTTATTTCTAAGGCTCGGATTAATAAACTATAATTAGCGAACTTTAGCTGATGTACCCGGCGATAGCCCAGTTTTATTTTAGGAATTACATGTAGGCTATAGAATCTATAGGATTGACATAATGACGTGCATTTGAACGCTCCGCTTAGTGCGCATGCTCAAATGCTTTTTCTCTATCATTACGAAGGATTAAAATTGTCTTATAATACGTGTAAAATTTCAATCAGATATAGCTTTAAATTTTCATTGGGGGTGCATAGTGAATGATGACGCCATCATCAGAATTTAAGGAATAATAACATGATCATAATTTAACAAATGACTTCATCGTCCGAATCATCACAATTTTTATGAATGGCATAATCATCGAAAAACTTGTGAAAGACGTCACTAAAAATTCTATAAATGTCGTCCTCAGAATTTTAATCGATGATGTGCATTAAAAATGCCCCATTTTTTCTGACATTTAACCGAACATTTTTTGGACATTTAATTTTACATCCTTTTGAACATTTAATCAAACATTTTTTGGACATTTAACGGCACATTCTTTCGTACTTTTACTCGAACATTTCTTCGTCCTTTTAATCCGGTATTAATTCGTACATTTATTTGGGTATTTTTTCGTACATTTGATCGGTCATTTATTCGTAATTTAATCGGGCATTTTTATCTGACGTATAAAAGGACAAATAAGAGAAATAATCGGATGTCCTAAAAATGTCCAATTAAATTAACTCGCACACAATGAATGACGTACGTCACCGTCTAAAACAATTTCTGGATGGCGTCATCGGAGGTTTAAATCATGACGTCATTAATAAAACCGACTCGTTTTTCGGACATTTAATCGGACATTTTTTTTTTTTTCGAACATTTCATCGGGCATTTTGTTCAGTGTCCGAAAAAATCGGGAATTATTTCAGAAATTTATTAGCGCATTTTTTTCGAACATAATTGGACACATAATTCGACATATTCGGATATTTTAGGACATTCAATTCCAAAACCACGCCTTAAGTCGAGGAAAGACGTCAGACTTCACTCGTATTCTCATTAGCATACTAAACACTATACTATAATCATCCACGAACGGCTAAAGTAAAAATTGTACGATTTTCTCCTTTCTATCATATATGTTGAATTGTGGTACGTTTTCACCATTGTACTGCCGGCAATTTCTGTCTCCTATTTGGAGAATACATGAGCGAATTGTATCGGAAAACATTGAAATTGAAGAATTATTCGCATTTGAGAGATGCGTATGTTTTTTTTTGTGCGTTTCGGTTGACTTTCCACGATCCATATATATTCCATCTTCTCTTTTATGATGACATGCACGGTGAAAAATAACGTCAAAATGGTTTGAAATATACATAATAGAAATAGATTTTTTTTCTTCACTCAAAGCCGTGCAAAAGTAAATATATGCGAGGCGTTATCCGCCTCTATACGACGAGTTGATAAAAAAGTAATAGAAAAAGTATGTTATTCTATTTAAAAACCATATTCCGCCATAGATTTTTTCCCTCATTCTTCGCATTGGTGTGACACTTGTCTGTACATCACAATGACACGTTACAGCTCATATTTTCCCCAATGGATTACATAAAAGAATTGAAAAAATGCCAATCCATCGTTCCGAAATGTGCATATTATGCACGCTGGATCCACGCATAAACGAGCGGGGGGACACGGGGAGGCGTGAAGGGAGGAGGGGGGGGGGAGAGAAAAGAGCTGAAAAGGTGAACTTATACATATTGAAAGTTCAATTCGATACGCAGCTAAAATGAAGATTAGGTGACAATCTAACACAATTTAAAAGAAGAAAAAATTGATTACTGTCACGTATATCTATCTGCGTGTAGGGAAAGGGTGCGTCTAAAAGGATGCGCTGCTACGCGAGAAATACGGGTACTCAGACAGAAATTTTACGAATCATACTTTGGCAGTCACGACTGAGCGTAAGCCTAGTCACGAGTGCATGAATGTGTTAATTAGTTTAACGATAACATTGAGTAAATTTTTGGAAACTTCTTTTTTTTTTTTTTTTTTTTGATAAAGTTCAATTCGGAGTACCCCTAATACGGTGTGCCAGCAACATTTTTAAATAGTTTTTTTATTATTTTAAAAGTACGGTCATTGTAAAGTTAGTGTACCTGAATGACATCCTGCTATATATATATGACACCGGACCACCGCTTCAAAAACGACACAATTCATAAAATGTCATTTTGAAGTAATGCAAGTTTTATGTTATTATTATTATTATTATTATTGCATGTTGTTTGATGAAAAGCTTTTTTTCGCTGAGAAATGCTTTTTTCCTCAAAACATTTGCTGAAAACAGCTTTTTCCTCAAAATCATTTCTGAAAACACCCTTTTCCCTCAAAAGGTTTTCTGAAAACAGCTTTTTTTCCTCAAAACGTTTGCTGAAAACAGCTTTCACCCTGAAAACATTTGCTGAAAACAGATTTTTTCCTCAAAACGTTTGCTGAAAACAACTTTTTTCCTCAAATCGTTCACTGAAAACAGGTTTTTTCCTCAAATCGTTCGTTTTTAATCTTTTTCTTCAAAAAGTTTGTTGAAAACAGCGTTTTTCCACAAAATCTTTCCTGAAAACAGCTTTTTTTTCTCAAAACGTTTGCTGAAAACAGCTTTTTTCCTCAAAACGTTCGCTGAGAACAGCTTTTTTCCTCAGAATGTTTGCTGTTTACAAGATATTTTCGGAGCAATCATTTTGAGCAAACTCCAAACAGAAACACTGTTTTTGTTCGCTGCTCGCTGCAGTATGTACAAGGTTTTAGAAAGCACGCAAGTGCCTCATTAGCCATTCCGGATAGGATATATGCTTGAAGGTGGCGTCTCGTCACGTGTTCCACACGTGACTCACTCGACTAACTAAATGCGGTGCAACATTCACGGTCGAAAGGAAACCCTGAACAGTTTCGGATTCCACTTTTTGCCTTTCAGCCTTTGGGGACTATCCCGAAACCCTTTGAGCATCGAGCATCGTCCAAGTTGAGCCAACTCTGGTGTTTCGGTATCCTCGTTGATGGAACCTGTGGATCGTTCCTCGTATGACGCGTGTCATTCTGTTGACGGCTGTGTTTGTGTTCCGCCTCGTCATTGTGTGGCTGCATAAAAGATCCAATATGTTTCAAGAGCTATATTTCAATTTATATCCCGTTCAATGGAGATTTCTAATCCTATTCAAAACGCAGCGTCGTGTCATCGGATGAAAGACATATTTGCCAATCTATAATGAATCGTATTAAAAATGCTTAGCTTATCGATTAAGTTTGCTTTTTTTATTAAAAAAATTCGTCGCCAAACACGCTTTCAATTAGCCGTGATGCAACGGAGCGTGAACGATAATGCAAAATGCAACGATATGACAGTGATGAAATTTCAATGGCTCGACGGTTGGGTAATTCATTGAAATTATACATTGGGGGAAAAATCCATCATGGCGTCGTCCTGCTTTCTGGAAACCATGTACAAATCCATGAAAAGTGCTATAACGATCACTGAAATATGCATTTCTAATTTTTACCCATACTTGAGATGAAAGTTAATCTGATGTGATTTTGCAAAAAGTTCCCAAAAAGATTTCCAGCAAGGAGGCCTAGAGGTTAACATTCTCGCCTTGCATTCGGTAGACCCAGGTTCGCTTCCCGGGTCGACTATCCACGATTGTGGTTTTTCATGGTTTTCCACAATTTCTCCAGGCGAATGCTGGGATAGTTCCTATATTAAGTCGGCCATGACCGTCTTCCTTTCTTATCCCATCCTCCTCGTTAAGGTCCCAATTACGGGAAATATAATTTATTTGCTATGTTGGGATCCATCATCTCCAGACTACTTCGGCTGACTTAATTTGCATAATGATCCCCCCTGCCAAATGGTACTATGTACTGACTGCAAGGTAAAGAATTGAATTGAAGTTTGACAAAAAATCAGAACTTTCTGAGTTTTAGTTTTGACGTCTTTCCGCGCATTAAGGAGGGTTATGGAGATTTGGATATCCGATTAAATCTGCAAAATTATGTCCCATTAAATTTTAAAAATAATGTCCTACTAAATCTTCAAAAAACGTCCGATTAAATATTAAAATGAGGTCAGATTAAATGTTGAAAAATAATTACCGATTAAATGTTCAAATAACAGTTCGATTAAATTTAGAATAAAAAATGCCGGACTGAATGTTGAAAAAAATGTTTGAATAAATGTTGAAAAAGAATTTCGATTAAGTGTCCGAAAAAATGTCCGCCATTCATCAAAATTCGGATGATGACGTCATTTGTTAAATTGTGATGATGACGTCATTCAGGAAATTTTAATGGTGTCATTCATTTATACTATAATGCAGCCCCACATGTAGTTCTACGTTAAAAAAAATTGCAGGATAGCACATCTATGCTCTGGTGTTTTTTAACTGTCAAGTGCGAAAATCCGACGATGATCGGATGAATGAACCTCTTCGACTGAAAACTCCAGTTCTTATTATTGTTCAAGGGACAAATTGAAGTTATGTTGATTGAATTCTGTTCTTATCCATTTTTTCCTATTGTTGGTCAATTTAATTATTTCCAAACATTTTAAAAATGTAATTAATATACTTTTAATACAGATTATAAAGTTTTGATTTATTCTATGAAAAACTGGTTATCTCCCTAACCCCTCCTTTTTGGTTTAGGATTGCGACGTTTAGCGTCTTTAAGATATTGGTGCTCTAAACACAAAAAAGCGCCCCATTACGTATCCACGTGATCTTTTTATTGAAGTAGGAAAATTGACGTAGAAACTCAAATATTGAGCCTCGTGGGAGAGAAATTCAAATATAAATTTTATAGTCGGAAGTTTTGTAGGAGTAACCAAGGTAACCCATTATTTTTTTCCCTTAACCCCCCGGTCCACCTCCGTTAAGTATAGTGACAACGAAGGAAAATGCTTCTTTCAAAGAAAATTTTGAAGGCAGAAAAAAAACTTCGGATTTATGTTGTATTGTCAATAATGTAGTACAAATAAAAAAGATTGATTTACAAAAGTGCAATTTAATAAAAATAGCAGAAAAACTGTATGCCGCTTATTGATTTTTTTCTTCGCAATCGGATTTCATGGAGGCAAAAATACATATATACAAAATTGTTGCTTTATGTATTCGTCTTGAACGCACGTACTTCAAGCGTGGATTCAAAAACTGCTGAAATGTGAATAGATTTCAAGTTGCCATCTTTTGTTGGCATATAGCTTCTAGTCAAATAAGTTATGAATTCTTTTATAATGGCAAATGCAACTTCTTGCGTCAACATAACTTCCTCAAATAGGAAACATCCTCGGGGAATTCACGCACGATAGACGCATTATGCGTATCGTGCCATTCTGCGCATGCTCGGTAAGCGTCTGTGGCACGTTGAAGCTCGGATAATTTCGTATAGCTCGCAGGCTTCACCGTGGTATGATATGAAAAATATTGCTCCTTCTGTATATTAAACATCACGTGTAGTTTTCCAAATCCTTTGAAGCTTCCCAGTCTTGTTTATTTCTTCGACTTTGCAAAATTGCCTGAATGTTTACATTATTTTCTGTTCTTTTCCACGAGATTACCTCGGATCCTTTTGGTCAGAAGCTTTACCAATGTCACTTTTGGCAGTCGTGATGCCAAGTACGCTATATCGACGCGGTCATTGGTTTAAAAAAAATTCGAGGTTATGGACTTTAAGTATAGTTACGCTCGTATATGTATGGAGTGTTGGAACTGAAGAATAAGTTTGAATTTTCTTTTCATGGAGTTGCCACCAGGGTGGAGCCAACAGACCCACTTTAAAAGGGATTGTGGGTAAACAGGAATAGGAGGGAAGCAGTCTTATCACCAAGTTTTATTGTTCCATTTTCTATTTGCACTATATACACTACAGTTAACCACCTTCCATAATAAAAGTTATGTTAAGTTAAAATAAGTTCAGTCTCTCACCTTCAACCCAACCCCACACGGGGTTACATCACGTGTTCTTTTCATCGAACCAACGATTTCATTGAAGTACAAACTCCTTTTGCACACATGACTTCACTACTGTCAAACGTACCAATCGTAAAGCTTTTGTCTTAGTATACTCATGCTCGTCATACAAAGAATTATTTCCACATTCATTAAAGGCCGTCACACACGAGGAAAGTGATATCTGGAAATAAATTGCGAGGAATTGCAGAAAAGTTATTTCATCTGAAACAATTTCTTGTTGCTGCACACACTAAGCGTTACTTTCGGAATATATCCCTACTGCATATGCAGTACATGACAGCACTGTTTCAAAGGGAAATGGAGGTAAACTAACTTCACATCAGCGCATTTATTCAGACCTATGTTAATTTTTCCTGATCGGCTATCCAACAGGAAGACACTTTTGTGTGTGACGGTAAAACCTATGATGTCAGATTTTTTTTCCAGAATATAACTCGCACAGAATAGGATCGTGTTCTATTCTGGAAATATATCTGCATGGAAACATATTCGCGAAGGGAATTTTTCCCAACACGCGAGGAAATATCAAGCAATAATTAATATACATGTATCTGGAAAAAAGTTTCGGAATACAATTTGCCTCATTTGCGACGGCCTTTAGGAGAGCAAATAAAATTGGTCGTATAAATATATGTCTGTATAAATATGTTCAATAATGCTTTTGTTAAATAAAACGGTTTACAATTAAAATTGTTCTCCTCCTCCTTTTCGTCGAGTACATGTTTGTACAAGATTGACCTTCACGAGGAACTCAATATCACCTACATGTACATTTGTAGTTAGGACATTACTCATCAGTGAAGTTGACGTTTTAATTGCTGGTTTACGAATTGCCGAAAATCGAAGCCACTCCTGAAATTTGGATAATTCGAGCAGTTTTTTCATGAAAATCTCTAAATTTGACCATCTATATATATATACGTGGAATTTGTTTACAACAAAAGCTGAGTTCCTCGTCCGTTTCTGAATTGCAGATATGTTCGGTGCACTGTCGTCTATCTAACGTTATAGTTAATCACCGCTGGAGGCGTAGTGGGTGAATTGCTTCGCTATGAAATAATTTATTTAGTCGGTTGCCCCGAAAGACTTGATATATGAAATGCCGAACATGGTCTATATTTCTTTCACAAATAAGTTTTGTCTCATCAGCGTCGTCAAACTTGCATCGCTCATCGATTGCTCTCTAATCAAAGAAGCTCGATCTCATTCTGCGTATATTTATTATATATTTGCTCATATTGTCTAGAAGGGCGAATATAATGAATAAATGCCTCGAAGGCACACTAACAATTAATGCTCGAATGACCCGAAACGAAACGAGCTCAGAAACGAAACTTCGTGATTGCTTATTATTTTAATAAACAACTGCTTCTATCTACAGAGTGTCCTGCTTCAGACCCTGTAGCGTTCCATTTTTCTTTGTACAGTATATGTTTCTTTAGGCCATTGGAAATTAAGTTCTTGTTTAACGTCCCCGACCGATGGTCGACCTCCCGTCCCAACAGGGAAAAAATAAATCAAATGAAGTCCGCCCGTCCCTCCCAAAAACGGAATCGTGCAGGTGCGCATGCGTAGAAAGCATTGTTCGCACATGGTAAGCGAAGCTAAGAGTGAGGAACGCAATCTGACATGAAATTGAAGGATTATCAACGCAAAATCTTAAAGATAATGCGATCAACATTAGGAATACTCTCATTGGTTTAAAAAAATCACTCGAGGTACAGTCGAGGTTTAAATGCATATATACTTGTTGTATAGGGATTCCAAAAAAGTTCTTAAAAATAGATGGTTCCTACTTTGGAATGGTATTAAAAACGAAAGAAAACTGCAATTTGCAATCACCTCTATATTATCATGTTTGAGTTTCCAAAGATATGCCTAACAACAATCATTTTCCAACCCATTTGGGAATATTCACCGGGGACGGGACGTTTAAAGCTAAATGAGGAATTGAGGAATTGAGTTCGTAAAAAGGGAACATGTAATTTTAGTTCGTAACTCGGAGCAAAACGTTCGTGAAAACTTTGGTTTCGTAAATGGCGAAATAAAGCACTTTTTGTTTTCCGGAAAAAAAAGAAAATTTCCAACCGATCATTATAATTTAAAAATTTGGTTTAGCAATATTTCAAAAATTAAAAAAAAATGTCCCATCCACCCACTACTGCGCTGTTTGTAGGACGTTAAACAAGGAATCAATAATGTGTACTGTACTCGAATTTGGAGTATTTCCGTGGAAGGAGGATAGAGCTAACTTTTGCAATGACATCATCATGTACATGTACATGTACCTGGAGCACCTACAGCTTTTGAAGTCCATTATTTAATGAACGTGTAGCAACTTTCTATCGAGTTATATAACTGCAGGTTAGGTCAACGTATTTTCGCCGTACACATTAAGGATTACATTATCCTTTCCATGTTCGCCCATTTGGGAATTTCTGTAATTTCGTTACACGCAGCACAGAGTCCTCGCTTCGGAACCATTGTCTTGGACGTATAATGTTTATTTGCTCAGTGGCCCTAATCACAAAAGCGAGCAATGCCATGAAAACGATAATGAAGAGTGGTTATTAGATTGCCGATAAATAGGTCCTGAGGTGAGCCCTGCATGTAACGAAGCTAGCAGTTAGTGCCAATTCCTCCGAAATTCATCATGTAACAATGCTTATGACTCAATTCCACCTCATTTACCGACCATGCTCGAAAATGTCAAAATCTTCCAAGGTTTTCTTCAAGTTTCCGTGAATATTTTTTCTAAAAGTGCATGAAGTCCGCTTGTGAGAAAAAAAAATATCAAGACTTTGTAGCCACATTGCTGCAGCTATAGCAGCTTTTAAAGTTTCAAATTTTCAACTATTTTGCAACTAAAATTTTTGCTGTTGTTTCTAGATCTGAAAAGTTTGGTTTCTGAAGAGATTCCTCATAGTCTATAACAAAGTTATTGTTTTTTACAACTCTTGCGAGATGATTTAATTCGCTTTTTTCATTTTTTTGTTTGGTTAACCACTTTTTAATCATTATGCCACTAATGCGAAATGTAAGCAAACGCTCCACCAGTGACATTTTTACTTAACATCCCGTTGCTCGCGCTATTATCTGAGAGAGATACACGAAAAATGTTTTTTTTTTAAATAACTCAACGACAGTTTGACTATTTCGACTCCATCTGCATAAATGTAGGTCAGTGACATATGTATGGATATTTTGAGATGAATTGCATCATTAGCTGTGGTTGAAAAGTGTCCTTTTATCCGTGAGATACAGCGCGACTATAAGTAGATTTGTGGAAAGCTTGTGCCAGAAAACCGAGTGAGGCTTAGTTCCGACCAGAAATGCAACCACAACTGTAATTTGAATGTTTGATTACAACTGTTTGTATTTAGTTTAGTTACATAAACCAAAGGACTTCCTTCAGTAGCATTATTATAGGTTTTTCTTAAATTATATATATACAATGTTATGCAAAAATCGAAATGAGTATATGACAGACACAGCGTGGGCAGTCTCTGCTGAAAAGGATACTCTTTAGTAATGGAATGTTAAGAAAGTTTTGAGAAAACAGTTCTCGAACTTTGATTGCTCAAGCTGCTCGTCTCGCAAATAATTGATAATTGACTATCCAAAATAATAATAAAAATTGTCTGCAATAGAACGGGTCATTGCAACCGTAGCATTCAATCGCAGGTAGTTTCCGGAATATATCCCAAAAAGTTAAAATGCTATTCAGGTAATAAGAGGGGGTGGTTCAACCATCTATACTGTAATGACGTCACAAGGCAAGCTCGTCAGTTTGTGGATTCAATACCGTAATGACGTCGATTACGAGGCAAGTTCACCAGCTCGTGACGTCAATGCCGTAATGGCGTCACGAGGCAAGCTCGTTAAGCTCGTGATGTCATTCTATCTAGTGTAAATTCATTTTCAATGGTTGGGGGTATTACGCCTATGGGTTAGTGCAAACGACTTAAAATGGACCAATGAAGGCTGTGCCATGTCGCTTCATAGAAGCTATTGGAAAATGGTGCATAGACCTTCCCTCTATCGGTGACAGCCGAAATGACTTCAAAAATATGGCAGTCCGTGAGTGTGGACGAGAGTTGTGCGAAACACGGGGTCAGCCATTCTCTACAAGCTGTACGTGCCTGGCTTTAACGATGTTGTTCGTCAACTTTTTACTGGCCAAAAAAATGACATAAAATATAGATGTGGCATAGAATACGAGGACATGTCAAAAGGTATGAATGGAGTGGGCGAGCTATATTAAGTGGTTCCGGGGGTGGGTTTTTCAGATTTCTGTATAGGAAACCATAAGTGGGGTTGAGTCGTTCAGCGCCTCGGATGAGGGAAAAAGCATAGTCCGATTATAGAAAAGCTTAACGGAATCGATAATAGCGCGCGGAAGAATGACATGATTTGACCATTTCCACTAAATTCATATTCTAGTATCATTTACAACGCTGGACACGTCAACCATTTTCTCCTTTCATTTTCCCTTTGACGCTGCGCGCCTCCGTCGCCTCTGGGAGTCGGAATCTGGACGAGGGCCACGACCCTCGACCACTGGTCATCGTGGATCGTGCGACTGACCACTTATTTTTCGGTGGCTATGCACCGATCTATCGATGAAATCAGATGTCACTTTATCACTCAAGACGCAGCCAGTACTAGCACTAGATTCAGCTCGAAAATATCAATTTTTTATATGGAGCCCTCATTCGGATTTATTACATTAGGGACGGGAAAGATGAAAAAGTCCGAGATTTCTGAAATGCTTTCATGTTTTTGTTGGATTTCAGACTGAAAGAGAATCAAATCTTGTACCTATATATACCGTGGATTCAAGGCTGTCTATGCTGAATTCTGTCATTTAAATCAGCAAGGTGGCTGAGTGGTTAGCATTCTCGCTTTGTATTCGGTAGAACCAGGTTCGCTTCCCGGGTCGGCTATCCTCGATTGTGGTTTTTCATGGTTTCCCATAATTTCTCCAGGCGAATGCTGGGATAGTTCCCAAATT